>JAECUM010045735.1:0-55211 GCA_016617855.1 Megalonaias nervosa
TATATATATATATATATATATATATATATATAAATGATCAAAATGCTTTCAGGAAATTCAGTGATTTAAAAAAGATAGTGCCCCCTACAAGATACGGCTAAATTAAGCATATTTACAAAATATTTATGTATAAACGATTTAACCAAATTTAAACTAATCTGGGATTTAGCTTGTGCATTGCTCTACTATATATATATATATATATATATATATATATATATATATATATATATGTATATATTCTCTTACATGGTTCATGTACAAGTCACAATGTAGATCACTTTATGTTTTCCTTATTCGGTTATCCAATTGTTTTTATCGCCATCTCCATAACAGGACGAGCGATAAGAAACTTCAAACTGCATACTGCGTTTGTCGATAAGTTCAGTTTAATTGCTTACCTCACCACGTTTTCGTCTTTAGTGACAAAAGTATTTGCGGTAGCTTCTACCTTTTCATACATCTTTTATTATCAATTCTGACAACAAACGCAAGACATTAAAGTTTGATTTTTGGGGATGAGCGCATGTCCAAATGACATAGCGGGCAACCGCTTGAGAACTAGGCGATCGGTGTCGTTAGCCATTACTCGCGTACATGCATGTTTCCTGCTTGGAACGAATTTCAACACATTAGCCTGTTTTATTAAATTTGTATGATTATTATTATTATTATTATTATTATTATTATTATTATTATTATGTAGTATTTCATTTATTCAATAACAAAAAATATCAGCAAACCATAAAACAGCTTCCACTGGTATTTGAGAGTGAGACAGTGTGAGACACAGAAAGATGAGAGAAAAGAGATGTTTGATAAGGAATACTCAAATTTACCACAATCCTCTGGTTAAGTTGGTCAACCAATATTAGTGTTCTGTTATTGAAATCCAATGCTAAATGCGTAAAATTGCTGGCTTCACCTATTCCCGTGTTGATGGTAAGAATCTACAATAAAAAAGAAAATATGAAAGAGCGAAATTGTGGGAGCAAAAGTATCCTGATAAACATGGTACAATATTCTGACTTTAAACGGGATAGATAGATAGAGTAGGGTCGCCGTCGAATCATGGTCGGACACGACCCATAATGTCGTTTCTTTTTATTCCAATCACACAAATTCGGGTTGTTAAATTCGGTGTAAATATCGAGAATTAAGAGATTTCAAACACGGTGTCAAGCGGTATTCTTCATGATTAGAGCTACCAAGATTTCATCCGTCTGTATCGTTTTTTTTGAGCAATTTCGCGTGGAAAATTCAGGTGCTGTAGAAAATTTGACTTCCGGATAATAGTATAATTCCCACATAATTCGTATTTTGTTATTTAAGTACTAATTTCTAAAGACACCATTGTTATTCACTAGATTATGTTATGTCATACACTAGATTCTGTTGTTATACAAAAGATTCTACTACTTCAGAAAGGAATAAGTTCCTTGTTGTACTCTAGATTATATTATGTCGTACACTAGATTATATTAATTCAGAAAGGAGTGAGTTCCTTGTTATACACTAGACTTTATTATGTTATAGATTTGATTATAATGTTATACACTAGATTCTACTATTTCAGAATGGACTAAGTTCCTTGTTATACAATAGATTATATTTTTTATACACTAGATTCTATTAGTATACATTATATTCTATTACTTCAAAATGTAATAGGTTCCTTGTTATACACTAGAATTTATTATTCTATACATTAGATTATGTTGTGTTATACACTAGATTCTAATATTATATATTATACGTAATTACCCCAGAAAGGAATAGTTTCCTTGTTATACACTTTATACTATTGTTATACACTGGACTATTTCTCGGGTGTATAGTGCATTATGATACCTTCTGAATAGCAAATTATCAATCCGCTATTAATTACTTTACATTTGCAAATATCTCATTTTCAGTCTCTTTAAATGTTGATTGATGTATAGGGTTTTATATTACTTTGATTTTCTCTATAGCTTCATAAACGTACATATATTAAACAAAAAAGGGACAACTATTTCCAGAGATAAAAATAAATAGGCTGGTATGTATGCATTTGAAACTTGTAATGACATAAATTCTCTCATACTCTCTGCTATTGTGGTTTAAGTTTGATTTTTAGATACAACTCATCCAAGTTCAGAGTTTAGCCACGAAGTTAAAAGCAGAAAGAGTATGATATATTATGTAAGTAGGCAGGAAGAGTACTGCATATTATGTAAATAGGCTGAAAAAGTACTGCATGTTATGTTAATAGGCAAGAAGATTACTGTATATTATGTAATTAGGTACAAAGAGTATTGTATATTATGTAAATAGACAGGAAGAGTACTCTGTATAATGTAAATAGACATAAAGAGTGTTGTATAGTATGTAAATAGGCAGAAAGAGTACTGTATATTATGCAAATATAGATGTGCACAGTTATTACCACCGATGTACTTATAACTAAAATAAGAATGAAGAGTTAGAAGACCACTGTAAATAATGGTTATCGCTGCTTGCTGAGCAAATACAAGGCAAGCTACAATGTATCTTATACTATGAGGAAATAGAAATCAATGCATAAATGAATACAATAGATATCACACAGGTAAGTTATACATAAGCTACAGGTGTTCATTATTATTTCTCTTAATATCGATATCAGTTATCTATCGAACCATTCTTTACAATTAAATGTATGGAAGACGTCATTATGATATCAACATATCCCAAATATGGGATTAGCGTACGTGACAGATCAGTACCACGCTAATTAAATGATTTTCTTTGGCTCATGGGCATTCAAAAATATCATTGTACTTATGAGTGAATGGTATATAAGTATGCAAGATAAATGTTAATAATCTTGAATTTGTTATGTGTCCTATTGTATAATGTCTTACTAATCACTACTTATATCATTACTCCTAACATAGTATTAGTTGGATTTTACCTCTACTTCTCTTGTAAGCCATGTGTCCTGTAGAAGCGGTATATACCTCAATTCAGACTTGACCGTTTTAGGGTCAAAATCTATCCAGACAAGTCCAGGCTGACTGAATAGTGTCCCTTGGTAACCTGGGATCAGAAAAAAATAAAAATAAATATATATATATATATATATATATATATATATATATATATATATATATGTATATATATATATATATATATATATATATATATATAAAAGAATACAAAAATCATATGGCGAATAACAGTCCTTCCAATTGCACTGGATCCAGCAATGGATCACGTGTGTCAGGGATCGATTAAGATAAATGCAATACACTGACAACGAACACTGCAAAACTACTATCTAACTAGCCTGAGCGCTTTCGGCTCTTAATGAGTCTTTTTCAAAGGCAAATACAAAACACAGACAAGACAAACAAATAAAACACAAAAACCATTGTGTTTTGCAAACATAACATCATACATTGTTTGGTGAATATCAGCGTTATTTGTAAATGAAGTACACTTCGAATATATCATATAAAATGCAACATCCAACAAAAGGACAAATGCGTCCAGTAATCGTCCTGCCTACTAATGGTTATCATCTACAAGTATACAAAATGCATCCCCAACTAGAACCAAAATGTAACGATTAATTAAAGCCATTGTAAAGCTCTCTGTTGGTATTCTATATTTTTAACACAAAACTTACTGAAAGATAACGAGACAGATATACATACCAATCTCAGGTATTCCTGACTCTTCGGTATCCTGTTCATCTTTGAAACTGTTAACTGCATCTACGAAGGTAACAGCTTACTAATTTCACTTGTAGTATGCGAAAATGAAGGTACAGGGTTTTTGTTGCATCACAATTTAACAACATTAGCTGTTTAATGTTTGTATTTGGATACTCGAATTTCAAATAACACGAAAAGTACAGTACACAAATTACTGCTGCTATTATTATTATTATTATTATTATTATTATTTTCTTGACCAATTAAAACCGAACTTTAAGATTGTATTAAAACAACATTTGTTAACAAAATTACAAAACACGGTAGTATACATTAACAATGTTATCACTACCTCTTGTTAAGTACATAGATATTAATACAGCTGTAAGGTTGCATATCACTTCGATTTAAAACTGTTTTTCATAGCTACTTTTTAATCTCCTCGATTCAATACTAGACTAGCGGATGTACACGTGAGTTGTGAAGTTTTCCTACTACGGTGATTCTTTGTAACCATGTGGGTGTATGAATCTGACATTATACTCCAAGAGGCATTCCCATCCTAAACTGAATCAATGCTTTCATATTTATGGCCAAATAAAACACAGGCCTGCAATGTATAGGTAGGAAAACAAAGTCAAAAGATGATTCTCAGATTACAATGCTCCTCGTTCAAGTTCACCGATTTGCATTCGTTTCAATAATGATAAGCTGAACTTCGTCGATGTGCGGTGAAATTTCTAATAAGGGCCATTTATTGACAGGTGTTTTTTAATTAGACAGACCTGGGTTCATACTAAAACTTTCCAGCACTCAATATTAGATCAAAAATATAAACAAAAATGATGGACTTTACAAATGTGTATTTTTCCAATGGAAAAAGAAACGTATAGGCCAAAAAATCCATTTAATAAAACTAAAGTAGTCTCCTGGAAAACTTAGGAGAAGCAGAGGGAATCTGAGACTTTCTTTCGATATCAAGAGCCATTTTCCTAATTTTTTGTTCAATGTTTTGAAGAGTTTCCAGCGAATGAATATATCATGTCCTACCTAATGTAACGGTCAAGGCAAGAAGGAAACATAACGGTGCAAATCTCTTCATGTCTGCATCCATCGTCTTGGATCACACCAAAGGAACAGCTTCCTGAAGAAGCAATGTATGTATGTATGTATGTGTGTATGTGTGTGTGTGTGTGTGTGTGTGTGCGTGTGTGTGTGTGTGTGTGTGTGTGTCTGTGTTTGTGTGTATGGATGGATACATGGATGTATACCTGCATATAAATATAAATAAATTAGCTTGTTCATATACCGTAAATGAATAACAAACAGGTAGGAACAATTAGATAAAATTAGTTAGACATATGATAGGTAAAATTTTCCAATGAGCATTATTGAATCTAGGACAAAAGAAATATTTTGTAATAACGGAAAATGGACTTAACTGCCTGCTGTAATTTCTTTTCAGCATTATATATGCTTCAGGAATGAGAACAAAGAAAATTTTTAAATATTTATGAATGGACAAAAAGCCACTGCCTCAAAAGTTAGAATAGCAATAGCCCTTAAATCTTGGGGTAAAACTGTAATTTAAAATAACACTGACTCATAAATTTGGGATAAAAACTGTCATTAAAAATAAAACAAACGCATAAATCTGGGGGTAAAACTGTCATTTAAAATAACACAAACCCATAAATTTAGGGTAAAAATGACATTTAAAAAAAAAACAGTAGCCCATAAATCTGGCGGAAAGTGGCATTTAAAATAGCAGTAGCTTTTAAATCTGGGGGAAAATGTCATTTAAAATAGCAGTAGCTTTTAAATCTGGGGGAAAATGTCATTTAAAATAGCAGTAACCCATAAATCTGGGGAAAAATTGCATTTAAAGTAGCAGTAGTCCATACATCTGCGGGAAAAATGGCAAAAAAATCAACAAAAGATAGATATTAATTGTAATAATGGTTCTTAGTTCGCATAGATATTCAGTAAATATATGGTTCGGAAAAGTGCAACAGTTTTCTAGTAGTCAAAACGGGGGTGAGGAGCAAAGTATAGACAGAAAGAGAAGCAAAGATACTTACATTAGATGTTAGGCATATCCAACGAAACATAGATTATGGTCATTAACAGGGAAATGTAAGTGGCCTACTTCAACTTTCCTCAGCTCTAATTAGTGCAGTATCGTTGACCTTATAACCTTTCAGCGACTTAACACAAGGGGGAACGGAAGAGAAACTCGTCAACAGTTTATATCTTCGTCGCATTAGGTTTGTGATTTGTTTTTCCTCAACACACTAACTCAGAAATAATTTGTTTTCTGACTTTGTCTCTATTTCAAATTGTTCTCTTTTCTTTGTTGTTTTGTAGATGTAATTTGAGCACAAAAAAAAAAAAAACATGCAGTGGTTCCAAATAATACGAGACAGTCATGTGGATATACCTATCATCAAAGAAAATGAAACAACAAAAAGATACGTAGGCACATAAGTTAGATAAATAGATAGATAGATACACATACATAGCGCCCATTAGTATTTTGACAGACGTGTAACATGGTACGTCTCTGATAGATATGCGATAGCCCTTGGCCTCAGTATGCTTTTTATGCTATATTGCTCTATTGTTTTAGACCCTAGAGAGCACTCGTCATTGTTTTGACCATTCTATTTGCGAAAAGATAAGAATATTCTCCTAAATAACTTTTTCAATGATCAGAACGGTAGTTTCAATTACTGCGTCTCTCGCGTTTGTTGTTGACATTGCGAATATCACGTTCATTCGTTTGCTTCTTTTAAAGGTTTGTGTCTGACTCAGTGAACTCGTCCACATCGTTAACTTTATCATCTATACTTTGAAATGGACGAAACAGCTTCTTTAGTTCATTCACAAAAAAATTTAATCAACCAAAACCTAAAACGTCTACTACACGAGTGTACATGGTTTGTTTACAAAGCAGTTTCTAATACACTATACTATCTTTAAGCACACTTGTCGTGACCGTGCGTGCAATATGAAGGTGTTCAGTATGGTAAAATATTACACAATTCTGACAATGTAAAGTTCACGGACACATAAATGAGCATATAATGATGCTTTTCAACAACGATATCGATATCACTTTGACCTTTCCAAAGGGATGAGGGAGGTTTAGGGTAAACGGATATATACGGTCAAAGGTTAATGATTCTACAATTAAAATAAATTAATTAAAAATATGATTCTTATTCTTATCAGATATTTAAAGGGGAAGAGGAATGGGTGAGTTGATTTACTTGGATAGAGCAATGCTAGCTGAATCTATAGTGTCAACATAATGGAGTAGTAGACTAAGATGAGGATCCTGAACCAAAAGAGGATCCTAGACCAGTATCCTAGACCAGAAACCCCCACCCCCTCCCAAATTTGGAGAGGTGGAAAGATGTTCCAGAACCTTAGATTTATTTCTATTTAAACAATAAAATATTATATATAATGTATCATTATAACCCAATACGACATGTTGGATTTGATCTAACAAACAGATTTTTTAAAAGATTTAATTCAATCAAATCAGCCTCAAGAGATACTGGGATAGCACATAATATGATAAGCGATTGTATTAAAAAGTTGGTCATCATTTATTAGTCAAATATGGATCAGTATGGTTATTCGCAACTGAAAATGACGAACGAATAAGAGGTTGGGCAGATGATCCAATGACATTTATTGTCAAAATGGTTATAAAAAAAATACAAAAATAAACAGTATCGTAATAAGCGGTTACCATTCCATTGGGATCCCTTCATTGCCTTTAATACCTCTGAGGGGTCCTTCTATTGATGTCTTTCTTATGACGGTTATGGGGCACCCCACAAGGTTTTTCGTTTGGCGACATTCTTTCTGAATGTTTCTGTGTGGGGTAGAGAGCTCACATACGGTACTGTTTATTTTATGGAAATCCTTGCATAGACACATCCCCCGGCGAATCACTAAACGAAACGAAACTTTAGAGATTCAGAGGATTGTCTAGGCACTGCGATTTCATATAAGCCCCCCGCCCCCACCAAATCAAACTCCGGGGTAAGTGCAAAACGCACTCACCATGTTGTTTAACGTGATGAGAGGTTACATGAAATCTTTGGAGAGCGAAGCTCCCCATCCTTTATTAAAAAAACGGCATCCCAGGAACAACCCATCGACAACGTGCCTGTTATGGGATCCGAAACACAGACCCCAGTATGAGAATCCAACATTCCTGCACTGAGCCATGACATTCAGTTATAAATATACGTTTGGGAAATTATTATATAGTTACCTAACAGGAAATTCCTATGAGATTAGCATTACATATTTTTTATTTTAAAAAAAAGCATTATTATAAAATGAAATCGAGAAATATACAATCTTACACATTTCTATGCTAGTTAAAATACATCGCAGTATGTACAGGAAACGAAATACTATGTTAGTTTATACATTACAGACAGACAGGTAGTCTGGAAATCGATAAAGGCTTTACATCAGACAAGCCTTACACAGATAGAAACAAAACACCTGTTTCACTACGGCCTTATATATAAACATATTATTTCTCATTCTAAGGTTTTAAAATTACTATATCATTTCATACCAGATGATTTTCATTGATACAGCTCTACATTACAGACAGACAGTCTGGAAATTGACAAATGCTTTGAAGAGCTACACTATATACTACGTCTGATAAGCACAGACGATTTACATTAGCTGGAAGACAGTATTATCTCCCCTTAAAAACATAAATAAGACAGACAGAGTTATATTTCTTCGCCAATAGGTAATGTTTCAACATTTGCTATTAAGAATAATTTATCGTCATGCTTGTACAAATAAAATTTAATTCTTCCGCTTACTTTTCGATGAAATTCAAATAGCCCTTTCATTGCTATCTTATTAAGAAGATACTTACTACCTTTTACAAAAACATTTGACCGATCTAAGTCATATTAATTTTTGTGTATTGTTGCTGGCTGATCGGATCATGAAAATTATTGTATTTCAGCATAAGATCGTCACGTAATTTTTCAAGATAATCAAAATATTTACTGTCATCTGATTTGATAAGCGAGAATTTAATTCTATCAAATTTACTAAAACAGATACCTGAAATTTCATCATAAATTCAAATGATAATTGCTGGCCGTTGATCATCAATTTTTTGATTTTGCTATTAACTCCATCAGCTAACGTTAAATTTTCGAGCATCATTTCTAAAGTTTAGACAAAATTAATTAAAGATGTCACTGCTGGTACTGGTGTAATGTTGAATAGCTAGTGTGTTAATACCATCCTCACAGTATCTCTTATCGTCAAAATTACTTAGTCCACGTTTTATAATCGTATCTGTTTCAAGTTTGTGACAATTTGTTCTAATAACATTTGTCTTAATAAAGTTGACATTATTGTTTTGCGCTGATTTAAAATCATCAAATTTCATGCATTTTTTACGTACCCACGAAGAATACCTGTTGCTTTTTTGTCAGTTTATTATCATCTAAAAGTACGGCATACATTTTACTTCTTTGCCCGACAAATTCCCTAACTGGCACAAACATAAATTCATCTTTCATTTTGCCAGTAACTTTTTTATTTTGCATCATCATGAAATCCACTACTTTCTGGATAATCCGATAAATCAAATAGGTCAAGGTGTTTATAAATATCTTGATAGACATCTTCACATTTTATATTATAAACTAGCGAATCTGTATCGGTAATTAACAACTCCGAATCTGGCCACAGCTTTTTGGTAAAATTGTAGTGAAAATCGTACAATAGCCATTTTGATATATCAAGTACAGCTGCACTAACATAAATTGGTTTATTTAACTTTAAATTTGTTTTTCGTCGTTGTATAGCAACAAGATTTTCATTAAATATTTTCATACTGACAAAACCGTCATCATTAACTAATTTATTTCTGCGATTTATATCGTTTACAATCTCAATGTTGACTCTTCTTCTAATATTTTCCAATGTCTTACCAAACACAGAATTATTCATTAACTTGAAAAAGTTTTTCTCAAATTCGGTTTTAGCCACAGCACCACGTTTGGTATTTAAATCAATATAATTTGACATCCATCTCGACTGATTAAATTTTAGTACGCGATGGACTTTTCTCACAATTAATCCAGCATCTACTGCTTGTTTTAAATTTTTGCAATGCATAACGTAATTTCTTTTATTCAGCAAATTTGGAACTAACTTATTAACAATCGAATTTTTTGCTGTTGTCGTTGCTCGTTGTTCAAGTGATAGTAAATTGTAATCTATTGTCCTAGACTCTGCACAAAATGGGTAGTCGTTATGTAGATCATGTAAGGGACTAGGATAATCCAGATCAACTTCAACAAAATATGAATATCTTTCGGAAGATGTTTCTCAGTTTCTTTAAGAAATTGATCTGGAGTTATCCAATGAAATCCACTGCACGGTATCGGTTCTGACATTGCATATCCATACAAATTGACGCAGTCTAGATAAATAATATAATTTGATTGTAGGTTTTTATCATAATTTTTCAGGTATTTGTTATTAGCTACTGCATATTTTTTTGTTATAACGCTAATGCCACCTCTTATACCTTTTTCAATAAAATTTAACATAGCAACATCTGTCAGGAGATCCAATTCTATCTTACTTGTTTTCAGTAGAGCGTCCCACGACAGTCCCGGAGCGGAATAATACCAACAAGGATATAAGTAGTAAAGATAAGTGATGATTCTCTCTCAGCTCTCCCTTAATATACTTTTTCAGTTCAAACCCTAACATTTTTTTGACGGTCAATGTGACCCAAAAAGTAAAGTGAGGATTTTGTCTCAGCTCTCCCTTAATATACTTTTTCAGTTCAAACCCTAACATTTTTTTGACGGTCAATGTGGACGACCTTTATTGATAATATGGTCGATATTTTATTTGATAATGATATACAAAATTAAACATCTACTTTTTTATTATAATCTTTTTCATACTTGCTAACTCTCATTGGCAGAATATCTGTTAACATACTGTCAATAATACGGAATTCGCGTATTAAATCGTCCATATCATAATTTATACCACGTAAATAAGATCGAATTTGATCGAGTAATTTTTTATAGGTTATACTTGCTGTTTTACAAGAATATGTTTTAGTTGTAAGTCGAGGCTCAACTTTTTTACATATTGCTGCAAGAGAAATACCGACACCAGATATTATTAACAAAAACGGATTAAATAATACGCCACTCGAAATTATACCGGAGCTGGTCATTAGCATCGGTAAATATGATATTACTCGAAGTATTTTTGTGTAGTATTTGTAACATTTTTTTTACACACCAAAGTTTTTTATGATAGTATTTGTAATATTGCATTAGCGCGTCCACATCTTGTTTTGGAATGTTTTCTGAAATGTGATTAAAATCGACTATATTTTTTTTCATTATAATATTTGTTTACATATTTTATGCAGTAGTGTCTTCTATGCCGCCCAAAGGTTTAGATCGAATTCCTGCCTCTAAAAATTCTGTAAATGAAATTTCAGCTACAAATTCTAGACACCAACTATAAGTCGCTGCGAGTAATTCTTTATCACCTGGTATTAGCGTAAACGTTTCTTCGGTATCTTTATTTATTATAACAGATACAACTTCAGAAAAAGTATCAATTGAATGACGACCTTTAAATGTAGTAGATATACCAAACCTTGCAACGCTAAAAATAGATAGTCTATATATATACCAGTAATTTCTGCGGTGTATTTGATAGTATTATCTTGTAACGACCACATTTCTACTGACCTCGATGCTACTGTGTACACAATATTTTTAATTTGTTTGTGAGGAATTTTAATCAAATCAGTTTTTTGAATACTACTGGAAATATTGTTTAGTTTTGTGTTAATGTTAGCGAGTTTAATGTCGACAGTTGTGGAGTTCCAAAAATATCATTATTAATTTTGTTCACTCTTCTTTGAAAATTTGTAAATGCTTGTACGTGATTATTAAAATCAGTTTTAAATAAAACAATTTCGTTATTAATTGTTGCTACTGCTATTACTTGATCGCTAGCGATCTTAGTATCACTCTCATCGACGTATTTTTTAGTTGCTGCTCCTGATTCCACGGTTGGATTTCCAAGATCGATAATTCTTTTTCCCGACATTATTATGTCACCAGTAAGTACATCGCCAGCTTTATTGACATACTCATTAACAGACTTACCCGAATCTTTTATTTTACCTTGATCGGTAAAAATAACGATGTTATTAACAACTGCGGTAGGAATTCGTATAAGTACATCCGATAATTGTATATTACTCGTTTTTAATCGTCCTTCTTTATCTTGAAAAATAACAACTTCGTTTTGATCGACACTTGCGATATTTAACAAATTAGTAATTTCATTTTTTAGTTGCTCGAGAGTTGCATATTTGGATAGGTCGGCTTTCTTAGCATCTGTTGGATCTTCTAATAGTGTTCCAAATTTTGAAATAAAACTCATTATTTATTTACTGTTGACAAAATTATATAACATAATAGTAATGGCAAAATCGTCTATATTAAATTTTGATACCGAACACCTGGTAAAACATAAACATAACAATGATCTTCCAGATTGTCATTATCGTATCATTGGTAGAACTGGATCCGGAAAAACAAATTTGCTTATGAACTTGCTTCTCGGAGATAATTTTAACTACGATCGCGTTTATATTTACACGATTAACCCGCAACAGGATAAGTACGAGCTACTTAGCAATTATAACGACAAACTTCGTGATGATCTTAAATCTGGCGAAGATTTTTTTTATTATCAGACAACCAGAAGAACTTATTCCAGTTAATCAACTTGATTCGTCCGAACATAAGATAGTTGTTTTTGATGATATTCCGCTAAACAACGAGGAAATGAATAAAATTAGATCGTATTTTTCACTATCTCGAAATAAGAAATGTAATTCTATTTATCTTGCTCAAGGATATTATAATGTCGATCGATTTATTAGGCGAAATACTGGTTGTTTTATATTATTTCCTGGACTTGACAATGTTGATGTTAGAAATATCGCGAACAAACAATGCGGCGACGTAACGAAAGATAAATTTATTGAATTATATCGTAATGCAACGTCAAATAAATATGATTTTTTCTTATTTGATAAATTAACAAATGATCCAAGTAAAATGTTTCGATGCTGTATTGAAAATTATCTGCAGTAAATTATACAGAATGGAAAGACAAGCGAAGTATAGAAAACATATAGAAGATCTAAAAAAACTTGCTCAATCTCAAGCAAGATTTAAACAGCAAGTACAGCAAGCGCGACGTGGCCAAGTAGTTGCAGCAGAAACAGCAGCAACCGCTCTTAAACCAGTTACTGAAGCACTACTTGGAAAACAATCCGAAACTAAACTGCTATCAGAAGAAGAACTTAAACGGCTGCAGGAAAAAGGTTTACTCTGACTAGTTAAAGAACAACAAGAAGCAGCTGTTGGAAGAATTATTGAGCGATCTGAAGAAGAAAAATTAAGATTAGCTAATGCACTTGTAGCAAATATAGCCGATCCCGCTGCGAGACAAGCTGAATTAGATCGGCTGATAAATAATCCGCTGGAACTTGAACAACGATTAGCAGCATTAACAACCCAAGAAGTTAAAAATATTTTAACAAATTTAACAGCAGAAATAAAAATTATTAAAGAGGAGCAAAAGAAAACCGAGGAGTTGACGGTAAAGCTTTTGAGTGCAGTAGAGCAAAGAAACTGGATAACAGATCTAGCAAATAAAGACATAATAGATGGCGAATATGATGAATTTTTAAAGAAAGAAAATATAAAAGATATTGATAATATAAGTAAATGGACCCATACAGAATATACTGCATTAAGGGATAAATTAAAAGTGATAATACAAGACGGTATGGCTGCTACCAAAGAGTTATCAACTGCTATGAAAATGGACGATATGCTTCCACTTGGCGATCGAATGAGATATGGTACGGTTGCTTATATATTCGAACACACAGCATTAGCAAGTAGACAAAAACCTTTTGGCAAGGGTTGGACTTTTTAAAGGAGATTTTTTTGTAATAGATAAACACGTGTAAAAGTATATATCGTAGAAAAAAAAGCAACAGGAGTTAGAATATTTTCATCAGTTACTGAAATGATCGGTAGTTTAATGCTATTGATATCATCAAAAGAAGCAGGAAATGTTGGTGCTGAAATTGACAATGAAATTATTGACATACTTGACGATTTGAGATCGAGAAATTTATTAGCATCTGACGAATACGAAACTTTACATCGCGACTTAATCGCGGCGACTTAATTTTATAAAAATATAATAATAAATGTCAGCAACTTTATTACTGGATTCTAGTCAATCTGATAAAGATAGCGCAAATTTTTCGGTAAAGTATATTCCGCCAATAGAACTAGATCGTGAAAAACAATACGAAATTGGATTAATTTCCTGCACTTGTTGGAATGCTATGGCAAACGTTAAAACTGGAGTAAATGATATTATCGAATTCACTAATTCTAAAGGCGTTTTCATAGTTCAAATTCCACAAGGCGCTTACAACATAACAGATTTGAATAAAACGATAAAAGAATTTATAACAAAAAATAAAAGTAATGCAGACGATTTTGAGCTGGCATCAAATTATAACACGCTGCGAGCTAGAATAAAAATAAAAAATATGATAGTTATTTTATCAGCACCAACTAGTATTGCGCTATTGATAGGATTTGAACGTAAAACTTATGGCAGTTTTTCTGATGAATTTGTAACACATGACGGAGAATTTTCAGTAAATATAACTGAAATTAACACAATAATGGTAAATTGCTCTATTGCTTCTGGATCTTATTCGGCTAAGGGCAGTAAAGAGCAAACTATATACAGTTTTTCACCAGATGTTCCGCCTGGTTATCTTATGCAAATTATTCCACGTCATATTATTTATTATCCGCTAAACGTTGAAAGTCAAATAACAGAAATAAATATGCAATTGACAGATCAATCTGGAAAAAAGTTGGATTTTTATAATGAGATTGTTACCTATTACCTGCACCTGCGCGAACAACAGTAATTTAATAAAATTATACAACCTCAGATATAATGAAACAGAAAAAAATTTATAGAAGAAAAATAGTAGGAGGATTTTTGGGAAATATATTTACTAAAATTATTGAAAATATTCCAGGACTATCTCGTAAAGTTGCGCCAATTGCACTTGACGCATCAAAAGCTTTTGCAACTGGAGCTGCATCTGCTGATGGAACTGCTGTGGGACAAAAAATATCTGAAAAAAATAAAAGGCGCACCGCAAGGTGGATTACCCACAATCAAACAAGTTATTTCAGAAATCGCACCAACAAAAGAAACCCAACGCGCAATGATAACAACAACAAAAAAGCTTTTATCACCAAAAGGCGAGCAAATGATACAAAATTTAATATCTAAAGTAACAGCGCCGCAGTAACAATTTTGTGTAACCTAATAAATAAAAAAAGTCTGCAAAAAATTATCTCGATTTAGCAGAAATTTATGACACAGACGACACAGTAACAGAGTTTGAATATGTCGAATATCTTGATGAAAATTCTAACGAGCCTAATAAGGCTGGTGTTAGAACATTTAATACTAGAGACGAGGACGTATTTCTGCTGCCTCACAAAGCAATGTTGGAAGTTCGTGGTCAGATTATGACAGTAGCTGTTCCACCTGTCGAAATTGCAGCTAACGCAGAAGTAGCTCTTATAAATAATGGTTGGTGTTTATTTAGAAGTGCTCGATATCAGCTGGCCAATCAAACTGTTGAAGATATTTCAAATCACTTACAAGTTGCAAGTACAATCTTAAATACTATTTCGTTTTCCGATGATTACTCCAGATCGACTGCAACTAATATGATGTGGTTTAAAGATACTGGAAGTGGTATAGGAGAATCTAGAGAATTTATTCAAAAACGTCTTTTGGTACACGGAGCTGATGCTGCTGCAGATTTTCCAATTGTAAGAAATTTTCTTATTGCTAATGCGGCAGAGCTAGGTATAGTCGCACCAGCTGCAGCCGCTAATGCAGACGCTACAAGGGTCTCACTTACTGCTGCTTGTAATAATCTTGGTATAGAACCACCAGATGCAGCTGCAGACGGTGTTGCAATGTTAGATTTAGTTATTAACACAATTAAACCTCGAAATAGACGTTACAATGATGGTTATGCTAAGAGAAAGGCAAGTGCAGCAGAATCACGTCAAATTACAATGATGCTGACACTAAGTACAATATTTGGCTTTTGCAGGGACTATAATAAAGTATTTCGTGGAGTTAAACATACGCTTATTTTAGATCGAGCAGAACAAAACGATTGCCTGTTTAGATTTGGTGGGGCTAATGTACAATTTGTCATAAACAAACTTGCGCTGTGGATGCCACGAATAACTCCGTCAATCACTAAAATGGCAGAATTAAATGATATGCTGCAAAAACATACTAATAGAATTTATTTTCAGCAACATAAAATATATCAAACAGCAGTTCCGAATACCACCGACTACACATGGCGAGTTACAACAACATCAAGTGAACAACTACCGCGTCAATTATTTGTTGTATTTCAGCAACAAGCTCGACGTGGAAGCCAACTACAAAATAATGGAATATTTGATAATGCTAATGTTAGACGAATATACGCTAGAATAAATTCAAAACAATACCCAGAACGAGCGATTGAATGTAATTTTGCAGATGACGCTAATAAAAACATTACTAGACCGTAGACGTATTTACTCGATTCAATGCAAAAATATCAGGACGTTGGGGATGGATCTCAGATATCATTAGAGGAATTTCGTGCACTTTATCCAATATTTTATTTTGATGTTAGTAAGCATAGCGAACGAGCTGTAGACAGCACAGCTGATATTGAAATTACTTGGACACTCGGAGACGTTCCAGCAGCGCCGTTAAACGTATATGCGTTAGTGATAAACGATAGATTTGTTACAATTGACTCTGTCGGAGGTAAAATGACACTTCAAGTTTAATCTATAATCGTTATATAAGATGACAAAATATATTGTAAAAGAAATACATTTAACTGATGGCCAAGTTAGAAAATTAGCAGCTGCTGTTGCAAAACAGAGGCCGGTTTCATTAAAGGTCAACCCAAGAGACTCCGTCTCTCACGCCCAAGCAGGTGCTTTAACAAAATTGTTGTTAACCAAAAATCAAGTAAATAAATACGATCGCAAAAAAACCTTTTGTTTTAAATTTAAGTGCTGCACAAATAACTGCAATGCCAAAACAAGGTGATTTCTTTGGTCCAGCATTATCTGTAATAGACAAAACATTACTACCTAAAATTTTGCCAGCACTTGGCACATTAGGACTAGCAGCGGCGTCTGGGGCAGTATCTGGAGCAACGACAAAAGCAGTTAAAGGTAGTGGAATAAAGAAAATTTTTGTATGAAGATCGATAGCAATATTTTGTCTAAAGATTAAATATAATGCCGCAGCGAAAGACGACGAAAAAAAGAAAGACGACGAAAAAAAAGACACGACAACAACAAGGTGGATTTCTTCCAATAGCTCCATTACTGGCAGGATTAGCGGGAAGTCTCTTGCCGGGTCTGTTAGGACGAGGACTATTTCTGCCGGGAACGAGGCCCCGTTAAGTAATTTTGATATACTTGATAAGCTAAAAAAAAGTAAAAAATTTTCACGGAGTTTACTCTAAAGATGAACTTATAACGCAAGCGGCACCGTCGCAAGCGCTGGGTTCGTGTGTTATAAATATACAGGATTTCAACGAAGGATCTGGAACGCATTGGGTAGCTGTTTTTGATAACAATTATTTTGACTCATTCGGAATTCCAGCAAGTGACGCAGTAAAAAGATATATGAGCAAATACAAAATAATAAATTATTCGTCTAATCAGATTCAGCCAATAGGAACTTCCGCTTGTGGATATTATTGCATAATGTTTATTAAGCAGATGACAAAAGATCCAAATTTTTTAAAGTTTATTTTACAGTTTGATAAACAACCCTCGCACGCTAATGATGAAATCGCATTTAATGTTATCTAAACTTACAAATATAACAATGTCAACATATTGTCTTAAGTGTAAAACTAAAACAGAAAATAAAGACGAGAAAATAGAAAAAAACAAAGAATAATAGAATAATGCTAAAAAGTATTTGTGTAATCTGTGAAAAAAGAAAAAGTATGTTTTTACCAAAAACAGAATTATCTGAATAAGGTTACCCGGCAGCAAAATTGTCTGGATCGGGTTACCCGCCCAATATCATTTTAGTGGACGACTAAATAAATAAATGACATGCGACTGCAATACCGATAGAGATTTATGCCTCGAGCAAAATAAAATTGTTACATATTGCCAGAAATGCAACAACAGAGAAATAATTGGAACAGGTATAGATATACATAAAATAATCGGCAAACTGCCGAGACCAAAAGGTGGTTGGACATTGCCAGGTCATAAATATACCGGACCATGGAACCCTCTTGACGAGCAACTTGACGAGAATGATAATCCGCTGCCAGGACAAGAGCCTTACAATCAAGTTGACGCAATAGCGATGCTCCATGATATCTGTTATAGAGATATTGAACAAAGCAGCAATAAACACAGCTGCGACAAAGTAATGTTAGACGAACTTCGTGAAATGAAACCCGCAAACATGCGAGAACACCTTGACTGAAGACTGGTCCAGGGTATTATTGGAGCAAAATATAAACTTGGACTCGGTAGAGACTTACATGATGATCTGGCAGCAGAACTACATAGACCTAAAAATAAAAAAGTTTCCGCGACGTAAAGTTGTCGCAAATGCAGTTGATGACATCTGGGCGATAGATTTAGTTGATATGACAAATCTAGCTCCGTTTAACGATAACAAGAGATATCTTTTTAATGTTGTCGATGTTTTTAGTAAATACGCGTTTAGTGTTCCAGTTTCGGATAAAACAGGGACCTCAATGACTGATGCGCTAAAACAAATAATAACAACTACAGAAAGAAAACCTAATAGAAGCTGGACCGACCATGGAGCGGAATTTTTTAATAATAAGTTCGAGCAGTTTTTGAAACAAAATAACATTAAAAAATACGTTACTGGAAATTAGGGGAAAAGCGTTATTGTCGAGCGATTTAATGGCACACTAAACGAAAAAATCTATAAGTATTTGACAGCCAAAAACACGAATAAATATATTGATAATTTACAGAAAATTCTTGACGAATACAATAACACGAAACACCGAACCCTTAAAAATGTCACCAAATGACGCTATTGCAAATCCAATACTAGCAAACGAAAATATGCACCGGCGACACAAATTTAAAGTTGGCGATAAAGTTAGAATTTCCTTGACGAAAAAAACATTTGAAAAAGGTTATACTCATAACTGGAGCGAAGAAGTATTTGTTGTTGATAAAGTACTTTTAACGATACCAGTTACATACTCGTTGAAAGATTTGTTAGGCGAACCTATAACTGGCAGTTTTTATGAACAAGAACTTCAAAAAACAGAACAAGATATATTTGTTATTGAAAAAGTTATTAAAAAGCGCGGCAACAAAAGTTTAGTCAAATGGCGCGGATATAGCGATAAATTTAACAGTTGGGTACCAACTAAGTCGATTTCATCGACAGCGACTGAATAATACTATTATAAATTTGCTCGTATTTTATTAACACTAACCTACATTTTACTGCTTTGCATAAAGAAATTAAATGTAATTTTCTCGCATCATCAACTGGCATTAAATTAAATATTTTAGCAAAAATAAAATCGTATTTTATATTTCTTTGTTATCCAGGTACTTTTACGTTTAGAAAAGGTCTTATAAGCTGCCAAAATATTTGATGCTCGGCAACACTAAAATTAAATTTTATTATTTTTTTGCCAATATGATACTTAACATTATATCGTCCAGTGGTTGGTCTGCTTAAATTTTTCTTGCTAACAACAACATTATCTTCGTCATCGTCATAGTTATATAAAATATCATTTTCGGTATGACCAGAAGATTTGTCTATAAAATTATTGTTAGTAATTGTAATATTATCGCTAGAGATGAAATCTCCTGCGATTGTATTTTCCGCATATATTTCAGCAAGTTGTTTCATCAAATTCATATTATAATAATCTTTTATCTAACTAATATATAATATGTTCGGGGAAGAAATAAAATATCATTGTCGAGTTAATATACTTAACAAAAAAGAATTAGCCGAAGCTGTTCGAAATTGTTTATTGGGACATAGTTTTTATTTTGTTGATGTTATGATAACATTAGGTGATTCCGACAAATTTTTGTTAACAGCGGCGGATAAAATGAAACTTAATACAAATAAGATGATGACATTGCGATTTAATCGCGACGATATCATGGAATTTGGTCACAATTGTCTCAGTCGGAATGAGCTGGAAAATATCATTAATTATCGTATCTAAAACTAAATCCATTGAATGTCAACATTGACGTTGCTGATCTTGTTTTACCGTCAGCTGCAAATTTTACTACACTTGGATTAATTTTATGATAATTTCCAGCAGCTGTTATTGATTTAAATTTTATTTCTTCTCCAGTTTCTATATTTACTGAAATTATTTGTTTGGTTGGATTTTTAAAATTATTACTGCCATCAGATCCACGTTTTGTGTTTTCTTTTGGCGTAACCAAATCCAAATTTTCCAAACGATTATGTTTTAATTTTATTAATATGGTCGAAAACTAGACCAGATGGAATTAGTCCGTTAAAAGTTTCGTAAACAAATCTATGTTGTAGATAATAAACAAAATCTGTTTTTGTTCCACGTACATTAGCACCAAGATATCCAGCTTTATCTAAATTTCCAATAACATTATGTCGAATAATTCCCCTATCATTTGCCTCATATAGATCACATTTTGGATGGGGTTGAAATTCATCTTGTAATCCTAAATTTTCAATATTATCATCAGCAATTGCACCATTTGATCTATATACTCGTTGTCCTTCTGGAATATTTCCGCAAAGCAAAGTATAAATAAAATCTTTTCTAAACATTTTAATTTGTTCTGCATTATCGCCCTTGACTGAGATTAACATACCAGCTGGCGTTGGTACACCAATAGATTTTCTAGATGATATGTTAATAACAGAACCTAATGCATTTCCAGCATATAGGTTATATCTCTCGTGGATATGATAAGTTTCTTGCTCTTCTGCTGTTAGTGGTAGATATCTCAAAATTTCTGTCATTATACCATAAGGTTTTCATATCTCTAACTAGAAAAAATTCAATTAAATATAAAATGTTACTAGATATATATAATGCTGAAATTGCGAGACATTGCCAAAAAGAGTATTATCAAATCTGAAAAAATTGCTTCAGCATTTGCAGGTTATGATAATATTTACAAATTCGACGATCAAAACGTTTTAGCTAATTTTAGCTCTACAAATTTATTTCATCTTTTACAACCTGTTGTATCTCGAGAACTTGCTGCTCATAAAAGTATCATACTTATAGTCCAATATCGTATGATTTTATCAAAACTACACGCAGTTGAGGAAACAAAAAGTTTTGACAGCGAAATTTTGGAACCGTATTTAACAGTTAAATCGAGGAAGATATTAACTGGAACAAATATTGCTATAGTCGCTGATGAGATACATCAAGAAAAAAAATTAGAACAATTTACCTCGTCGGGATCGGGATGGAAATTCGAAATGATAAAAGCAGTTTTATTTCATACATCAAAATATAACGTACTTCGCGGCAGCTCGTACGTCGATCTTCCTAAAAAAATTAAGAATAAAAAATGTTGTGTAAATGTCAAAAACAACGATAACAGATGTTTTCAGTGGTCTATTCTTTCTGCGATGTTTCCTAAAGAACAAAATTCCGATCGCGTTAGCGAGTATTTTCCGCTTAATGACGAACTAAATTTTGATGGTATCAACTTTCCAGTAGCAGAAAATCATATACCAAAGTTTGAAAAAACAAAACGGTATCTCAGTAAATGTTTTCGGACTAGACGAGCGAGAAAATGTTTACCCGAGATATATCTCAGAAAATGCCTCACAATCGACTATAAACTTGCTGTTTTATAAAAATCATTACTGCTGGATAAAAAACTTTAACGGCTTAGTTGGCGGACAGTACAGCAAAAATAAAAACGAGAAATATTTCTGTTATAGATGCTTGCACGGCTTTTCTAGCAATGAAAGACTGCAGGAGCATCTCAAATACTGTGCAAACGTTCAAAAATTACTATGCCTAGCGAAAAAGAAAAAATATTAAAATTTAAAAATTATAATCATAAACTGAATATTCCTTTTGTTATTTACGCCGATTTCGAGTGTCTACTCATCCCGGTAGTTGGAGCTGAAAATGATCCGAATAAATCCAGTACCAGAAAAATACAACAACATATTCCTTGCGGAATAGCTTATAAAGTAGTTTGTTGCGCTAGCGATAAATTTTCATCTCCAATAAAGTCATATAGAGGTGAAAATCCAGCCGTTTGGTTACTAAAATATTTAATAAACGAGGTTAATAAAATTTCTAACAGATTGCGTCAAACAGCTCAAGCGAGGATAACGTCTAAACAACAACTTGACTTTGATGAAGCAATTAATTGTCATATTTGTGAAAAGTTGCTGGACGATTCCAAGGTGCGAGATCATTGCCATTTGACCGGCCAATATCGTGGAGCAGCTCATAACAGTTGTAATTTAAAATTTCGTGCCCCATATTTTATTCCAGTAGTTTTACATAACTTTCGTGGCTATGATAGTCATATCATTGTAGAAGCTTTTGGTGACGAAAATATTAAAGCTAAACTAAACACTATAAAATGTATTCCAAATAATTTTGAAAAGTATATGTCAGTTACGCTCGGCAAATTACGCTTTATCGACAGCTTGCAATTTATGGCAGCATCACTAGACGAGCTCGTTAAAGGCTGCAGCAATTTCGTTAACCTAAAAAGTTGCTTCGGTGAAAACTATGTCGATCTGACAAAAAAAGGTATCTTTCCGTACAAGTATCTCGACGATTGGAGCAGATTTAATGAAACTTCTCTGCCTAACAAAGATAAATTTTACTCGCAGCTCAAAAATGAAAATATCACAGATGACGAATATAAATATGCACAAGATATGTGGAATAAATTTGGCTGTAAAACATTTGGCGATTATCACGATTTATATCTGAAAACGGATGTATTATTGCTAGCAGATGTTTTCGAGAATTTTCGGCAGGTTAGTCATGCAAATTACGGATTAGATCCGTGTTGGTATTATTCTGCTCCAGGGTTGTCTTGGGACGCTCTACTAAAAACGAGCAAAATAGAACTAGATCTCTTAACAGATGTCGATATGTTTAACTTTATTGAAAAAGGTATTAGAGGCGGAATTAACGTTATAACAAAACAATATGCAGCTGCTAATAACAAATATCTCAAAAGTTATGATACAAATCTCCCGTCGAGTTACATTATTTAACTGACTGTGTGAATTTGTATGGGTGGGCCATGTCACAGCCAATGCCTTGCGGTGGGTTTCATTGGATAACTCCAGATCAATTTCTTAGAGAAACTGAAAAAAATCTTCCGAAAGATATTTCATATTTTGTTGAAGTTGATCTAGATTATCCTAGTTCGTTACATGATCTACATAACGACTATCCGTTTTGAGCAGAGTCAATGACGATTGATTATAGTTTATTATCGCCTGAACAACGAGCAACAACAACGGCAAAAAATTTGATTGTTAATAAATTAGTTCCAAATTTGTTAGATAAAAGAAATTATGTTATACATTACAAAAATTTAAAGCAAGCAGTAGATGCTGGACTAATTCTGAGAAAAGTCCATCGCGTATTTAAGTTTAATCAGTCGAGGTGGATGGCAGATTATATTGACTTAAATACGAAACGTCGTGCTGTGGCTAAAGCCGAATTTGAGAAAAACTTTTTCAAGTTGATGAACAACTCAGTGTTTGGTAAGACGATGGAAAATATTCGCAAGCGGGTCAATATTGAGATTGTTAATGACATTAATCGCAGAAATAAATTAGTTAATGATGACGGTTTTGTTAGTATGAAAATATTTAGTGAAAATCTTGCTGCAATACAACGACGAAAAACAAATTTAAAGCTAAATAAACCGATTTATGTTGGTGCAGCTGTACTTGATATATCGAAGTGGCTGATGTACGATTTTCACTATAATTTTGCCAAAAATCAATGGCCAGATTCAGAGTTGCTATTTACTGATACAGACTCGCTAGTTTATAATATAAAATGCAAAGATGTCTATCAGGATATTTACGATAATAAAGATCTCTTTGATTTATCAGATTATCCAGCATGTAGTGGATTTCAAGATAATTCGAACAAGAAAGTTATTGGAAAAATGAAAGATGAGTTTATGTTTGTGCCGGTGAGAGAGTTTGTTGGACTAAGAAGCAAAATGTATGCTGTAGTATTAGATGACAATAAACTTACAAAGAAAGCTAAAGGTATCCCTCGCGGATATGTGAAAAACATGATGAATTTTGACGATTTTAAAGCAGCTCTAAACAATAGCGTCAGTTTTATCAAAACTAATGTCATTAGGACGAATCATCATAAGCTTGAAACGAGCACAATTATAAAACGTGGACTAAGCAATTTCGATCATAAAAGATACTGCAAAGACGGAATTAATACTCTCGCGAATGGACATTATTTAAGTAATATTGTCTAAACATCAGAAATAATGTTTGAAAATTTAACATTAGTCGATGGTGTTAATAGCAAAATTAAAAAGATAATGGTAAATAACCAGCAATTATCATTTGAATTTAATGATGAAATTTCAGGTATTTGTTTTAGTAAATTTGACAGAATCAAACTTTCCCTTATTAAATCAGACGATAGCAAATATTTTCCGTATCTTGAAAATTTACGAGATGCACTTGCATTAAAATATGAAAATTTACATAACCCAATTAGCCAAGGTCAGTATACAAAAATCAACATAGACCTGGACAGGTCAAAGGTTTTTGCAAAAGGTAGTAAGTATCTTCTTAGCAAAATAGCTATGAAAGAACTGTTTGAGTCGCATCGTTCAGTATCTGGTAGAATCAAATTCAGTCTATATAATTATGATGGAATATTATTTCTAATACAAATTGTTGAGACGCTGTGTATTGGTCAAGAAATTTCTTTTTAAAAATTAATACTGTTCCAGCTCAGTTTAAAATCTTTTGTAAGTTATCTATATATGTGATTTAAATTTTACACTGTAAAAATTTGGGTTGGCTATACAACTTATGAAGTTAATCAAGCGCGATAACTCCGTTAAGCATATCTTAATAACGAGCAGTTGCCTGTTATGTAAACATGCATTTCAAATTCTCTAAAAATGCTCTTAACAGACAGATAGACAGACATAACATACAGACATACATAACATACAGACAGATAGACAGACAGATAGACAGACATGACATACAGACATACATAACATACAGACAGATAGACAGACATAACATACAGACATACATAACATACAGACAGATAGACAGACAGATAGACAGACATAACATACAGACATACATAACATACAGACAGATAGACAGACATAACATACAGACAGATAGACAGACATAACATGCAGACAGATAGACAGACATAACATACAGACAGATAGACAGACAGATAGACAGACATAACATACAGACAGATAGACAGACAGATAGACAGACATAACATACAGACAGATAGACAGACATAACATACAGACAGATAGACAGACATAACATACAGACAGATAGACAGACAGATAGACAGACATAACATACAGACAGATAGACAGACATAACATACAGATAGACAGTCTATCAAGAAAAATATTATAAAATTCTCACTAAAGTACATGAGTTTTATTCACACAGCAAGTTATTTTAAGACAGCATAACAGTGCGAGTCATATAAAAGCTTATTGATTTTTTCTTGGCGTATCATAGCAACGACTGATTAAGCTAGCAGAAATGTTGGGCTTAATATACACATTATAGACTTCTCCAATGTATTGGGAAATTGAAATATTTTACAATAAATATTATTTTTATTTAAAATTCACATTGTATCTTATAATAATCATGATTTATTTTTTTGTTCTATATGCTATAAATGCTTATGCAGTACTAGATAACTATATATTAACTTCTAATAAGGTCTGGTAGCTCATTGCTAACGCGTTGAACTTTAGTGATCAAGGTCCGTGGTTCGATTCCCATAATAGACATAATATCAATTTCAATTTTTGTAAGATAATTGGGTGTACAAAAATATGTTGAACGTAGAGAAAAGGTCCGTCTGTCCTTAAAGATAAGTTTATATATGTAATTAAAGTGTCCAGTAATTTTCCATTGAGGTCAAATGGACAGTTAATCAGTGCCAGTAATTTTCCATTGAGGTCAAATGGACAGTTAATCAGTGCCAGTAATTTTCCATTGAGGTCAAATGGACAGTCAACCAGTACCCAGTAATTTTCCATTCAGGTCAAATGGACAGTTAATCAGTGCCAGTAATTTTCCATTCAAGTCAAATGGACAGTTAATCAGTGCCAGTAATTTTCCATTCAGGTCAAATTTGGGGTCTCTGATCTAGAATCCGCACTTGGTTTAAGATCAGCCTCTTGGTATACAGAAAAAATGCTTGCAAAACAGCAAGTATCACTTATAAAAAATTACTCGATCAAATTCGATCTTATTTACGTGGTATAAATTATGATATGGACGATTTAATACGCGAGTTTCGTATTATTGACAGTATGTTAACAGATATTCTGCCAATGAGAGTTAGCAAATACGAAAAAGATTATAATAAAAAGTAGATGTTTTGTGCAGAAATATCGTTATCAAATAAAATATCGACCATATTATCAATAAAGGTCGTCCACACTGACCGTCAAAAAAATGTTAGGGTTTGAACTGAAAAAGTATATTAAGGGAGAGCTGAGAGAGAATCATCACTTATCTTTACTACTATCTAGTCCATAATTTTGATGACTAACTTGACAAAAAACTTTCAAAAACATCTGCTAGTAGTAATACACCTGTTTTCAAATACAAATCATGATAATCACCAAATGTTTTACAACTAAATTTATTCCAAATATCCTGTGCATATTTGTACTCGTCGTCTGCAATATTTTCATTTTTGAGTTGCGAGTAAAATTTTGTCTTTATCAGGAAGAGAAGGTGAATTAAATCTGCTCCAATCGTCAAGGTGTTCGCAAGGAAAAATACCTTTCTTGTTAGATCTACGTAGTTTTCATAAAAGCAACTATTTAGATTAGCGAAACTGCTGCCGGCGCTTGCAGCGCTGTTTACAAGCTCATCTAATAGTGCTGCCATAAATTGCAGTCTGTCAATAAAACGTAATTTACCGAGCGTGACTGACATATACTTTTCAAAATTATTTGGGATACATTTTATTGTATTATTTAATTTTAGTTTAGATTTAATTTCTTCATTGCCAAAAGCTTCTACAATGATATGACCGTCATGTAAAACTACAGGAATAAAATCTGGAGCATGAAATTTTAAATTGCAACTGTTATGAGCTGCTCCGCGATACTGACCGGTCAGATGACAGTGATCGCGCACTTTATCATCGCCTAACAATTTCTCGCAGATATGACAATTAACTGCATTATCAAACTCAAGCTGTTGTTTGGATGTTATTTTCATTAGAGCTGTTTTGAATAATTTGTTAGAGATCTTATTAACTTCATTTATCAAATGTTTTAGTAACCATACGGCCGGACTTTCAGATTCGCCATTTTTACATCTGTATAACTTTGCTGGACTTGAAAAATTGTCATTGGCACAACAAACTACTTTATAAGATGCTCCACAAGGGACATGTTGTTGTATTTTTCTTGTACTTGATTTATTCGGATTTTTTTCTGCGCCAGCTACAGGAACAAGTAGACACTCGAAATCAGCATAAATAACAAAAGGAATACTTAACTTATGATCATAATTTTTTAATTTTAACACTTTTTCTTTTTCTCCTGGCATGGTTATTCTTTGAACGTTGACACAGTATTTGAGATGTTCTTGCAGTTTTTCATCTTTAGAAAAACTTTGTAAACATCTGTAACAGAAATATTTTTTATTTTTATTTTTATTATATTGTCTGCCACTAGACCATTAATGTTTTTAATCCAGAAATAATGTCCTTCACAAAATAATAAATTTATTGTCTTTTGTGTAGCAGTCGCTGAAATATATCTCGGGTAAACATTTTGTTTTTCATCTAGTCCAAAAACATTTATTGAAATATCGTTTTGTTTTTCAAACATTGGTATTTGCTTTTCTGCCACTGAAAAAGTTATCCCACTAAAATTTAGCTCGTCTTTGTACGGCAAATATTTTTCAAGTCTATCAGGATGATCATTCTGAGGATGTTTCGCAGATAAAGTTGACCAACGAAAACATTGGTCATCATTGTTTCTGACATTTATACAACATTTTTTGTTCTAATTTTTTGAGGGAGATCAACGTAAGAACTACCACGAAGTACGTTATATTTCATTGTGTGAAATAAAACTTCTTTTATCATTTCAAATTTCCAACCTGATCCTGATGGGGTAAATTCCTCCCATTTGTTATTTATTTCTTGGTGTATTTCATCTGCGACAGAGGAAACATTTGTTCCAGTTAATATTTTTTGTGATTTAGCTGTTAGATATGGTTCTGAAATTTCGCTGTCGAAATTTGTATTTTCAAAAATTATATAAATTATATCTATTACGATTGCATGTAATTTTGATAAAATCATATGATACTGTACTATTAATTTGATACTTTCATGAGCTGCAAGTTCTTGAGCTATAACAGGTAGTAAAAGATGAAATAAATTTGCAGAGTTAAAATTTGTTAAAACATTTTGATAATCAAATTTGTAACTGTTATCATAGCCAGAAAATGCTGTAGCAATTTTTTCTGCTTTTATGAGACCCTTTTTAGCAATATCTCCCAATGTTAACATTATATTATATATAGTATTTTTATTTTTTAATTGATTTTGTTATGTATTTTTTTCAATTAGAGACATAAAAATGCTATATAATATAATGTTAGAAATTCTAAAATGCTATTCTAGAAATTCTACATTGACAGCAGAGGAACAAGAAGCATATCACGTACATCCAGTTTATAATAGTTACGCTGGAAATGCATCAGGGTCAGTTATTCACATAAAATATCAAAAACCTTTTGGTAAAGCTACACCTGCTGGAATTAAAATCTCAGTAAAAGGAGATGATACAGAGCGAGTCGAAATGTTTAGAAAAGATTTTATTTATACTTTGGTTTGCGGAGACATTCCAGCTGGACAAAGAGTTTCCAGAGTAAAGAATTCGATTAACGATGATAATATTGAAAATTTATCATTACAAAGCGAATTTCAACCTCATCCTGTATTTGATTTACATGAAGCTAATGCTCGCGGAATTGTTCGATATAAAAACACAAAAAATGTTGTTGGAAATTTAGATAAATATGGTGTGATGATACGTAGTATTAAAACTAAACAAATTAATTATACGTCACACAGATTTGTTTATGAAACTTTTAACGGCACCATTTCAAGTCATTTAGTTATTGATCACATAAACAAAATTTAGACACACAATCGTCTAGAAAATTTAGATTTAGTTACATCAAAACAAAATAGTAGAAGAAGAGATACTGTTAATGCTAATAATTTTAAAGATCCAAAAGCAATTATTTCAGTAAATCTAGAAACTGGAGAAGAAACAAAATTTAGATCAATGACAGCTGCTGCAAAATGTCATAAGCTTAATTCAGCTGTGGTAAAAGATGTAGCTGATAACATAAAAAGATCAGCAACTTCAACATTAACATTTGAAAGATTTATTTTCAAATATGATGATTAATGATGTTTTTTAATTCTGTTTTAGTAAGACAATTATGGGCAAACATTAAAATATCATCGCGATCAAATTTTAATGTTATAAACGAACTGTTATCAAGTTTATTTTTTTCTGCTGCTGATAGAAGTTTTTTTTATCAGTCACCTTGCGTTACAATGACATTAACATAATAAGCACTATCTCCCGACAGACATTTTCGTACTGCTTTGGCTAGTTCTTCGTAATTTAATATATCAACTTTCTGATGATATTTTACATCAGGAGATTTCATTTCTGTTGTCATTTTATTATTTATAATTAGATAAAAATATATTATAATATGAACTTAATGAAACGACTTGCTGATAAATATACCGGAGATTTGATCTCTAGTGATACAATCGCCAACAATAAAATCATCAACGACAATTTTATACCGAAATATAACGTTATCTCAGATAAATCTGTTGGTTATAGTGAAGATGATATTTTGTACAACAATGACGACGATGATGAAGTTGTTGCCATTGTTAACAAAAACAATTACAGTAGACCGACAACTGGACGATATAATGTTAAATATCATATCGCCAAAAAAATAATAAAATTTAATTTTACTGTTGCTGAACAACAAATATTTTAGCAACTTATTAAACCTTTTCTCAACGTAAAAATAACTGGCCAGCAAAGAAATATAAAATATGATTTTATATTTGTTAAAATATTTAATTTGATGTTAATTGATAATGCAAGAAATTTACATTTAATTTCCTTGTGTAGACCGGTCAAATGTAAATCTGTACTGATGAAGCACGAACAAATTTATAATAACATTATTTTATCAACGTCGACGAAATCGATTTAGTTGGTACCCAGCTATTAAATTTATCGCTATACCCACGCCATTTAACTAAACTTGTATCACCTTTTTTCCTAATAACTTTTTCAATAACAAATATATCTTGTTCGGTTTTCTGAAGTTCCTGCACGTATAAACTGCCAGTTATAGGTTCACCTAATAAATATTTTAGCGCATAAGTCACTGGTATTGTTAAAAGTACTTTATCAGCAACAAACACTTCTTCGCTCCAGTTCGAAGTAAATCCTTTTTCAAATTTTTTTCTCAGAGAAATTCTATCTGTATCACCAACTTTAAATTTATGTCTGCGGTACATATGTTCGTTTGCTATTAATGGATTTTTAATTGCATCGTTTGGCGACATTGTTATTGACCTGTGCTTTTTGTTATTATATTCGTCAACAATTTTCTGTAAATTGTCAATATATTTATTTGTATTTTTAGCTGTCAAATATTTGTGGATTTTTTCGTTTAGCGTGCGATTAAATCGCTCGACGACAACGCCTTTACCTTCATTTCCTGTAACATATTTTTATGTTATTTTGTTCCAAAAACTGCTCAAATATTTTATTAAAAAATTCTGCTCCATGATCGGTCCAGATCCTATTTGGATTTCTTTCTGTACTTATTATTTGTTTTTACGCATCAGTTATCGACGTTCCTGTCTTATCTGAAACAGGTACACTAATAGCATATTTGCTAAAAACATCTACAAATTAAAAAGATATCTTTTATTATTGTTAAATTCAACTAGGTTTAACACATCAACTAAATATATCGCCCAGATATCGTCAATGGCATTTGCAACAACCTTACGTTGCGTAAACTTGTTTTTAGGTTTGTGTAGCTCTGAGGCACGATCGTCATACAATTCCTTTTTACCGAGTCCTAATTTATATTTTGATCCAATAAAACCCTGCACCAACTTTCTATCAACACGCTCTCGCATATTTACAGGTTTCATATCACGAAGTTCGTCTAGCATTACTTTATAACAGCCATGCTTATCTTGTTCGTTGTCCCGGTAGCAGATATCATGGCGCATTGCTATTGCATCAACTTGATTATAAGGCTCTTGTTCTGGCAGCGGATTATCGTTATCGTCAAGTTGTTTATCAAGAGGATTGTATGGTCCAGTATATTTATGGCCTGGTAATGTCCAACCACCTTTTGGTTTTGGTAATTTGCCAGTCAATTTATGTACATCTATACATGTTCCAATTATTTCTCTGTTGTTGCATTTCTGACAATATGTAACAATTTTATTTTGCTCAAGACAGAGATCTCTATCACAATTGCACTTGCATATTATTGTTCATTAATCATCTACTAAAATAACTTCCCTGGCAACGCCAGGACACGGACAACCCTCTCCGGACAACTTTGTTGTTAGCAATGATATCGCTGGGGATAATTTCTTTAAAAACATACTTTTTCTTTTCCCACAGATAGCACAAATACTTTTCAGCATTATCCTATTATTTTTTGTTTTTTTCTGTTGTTTCATCTTTATTTTCTGATTTAGTTTTACACTTGAGACAATATGTTGACATTTTATATTTGTAAGTTTATACAAAATTAATTGCAATTTCATCATTGGCGTGAGAAGGTTGCTTGTCAAACTGTAAAATCAATTTTAAAAAATTGAATTTAGGTTCCAATCCAGAGGATTGGGACATTTGTTTTGTAAACATCACGCAATAGTATCCACAAGCAAAAGTTACAACAGGCTGAATTTGATTAGACGAATAATTTATTATTTTATATTTTTTTTTTGCATATTTTTTTATTGCGTCACTTGGTGAAAGTCCAAATGAGTCAAAATAATTGTTATTACAAACAGCTACCCAATGTGTGCCTGATCCGTCATTGAAATCTTGTATATTTATCACACACGAGCCCGGCGATGGAATCGCCGTAAGTTCATCTTTCGAATAAACTCCACGGAAATTTTTTACTTTTTTTTAGCTTATCAAGTATATCAAAGTTATTAACGCGGTCGAGTTCTGCTAATGTTAGTCCTCTGCCTATTCCCAACAGATTTGGCAATAAACTTCCCGCTACTCCCGCCAGCAACGGTCCTATAAATCCACCTTTGTTCGTTTTACGCCTCGGTCGTGTCTTTTTCTCGTTGTTGTCTTTCTTTTAGCCGTTTCTCGTCGGGGCACGATATTTATCTGTAGACAAAATTTTCTTTATACCGTCGCCTGAGACAGCCTTTCTCGTTGCGCCAGATACTGCACCAGACACTGCTGCTAATCCTAATGTGCCAAGTACTGGCACAATTTTAGGCATTAACGTTCTGACCATTAAAGATAGTGCCGGACCAAAGAAACCACCTTGTTTTGACATTGCTGTTATTTGTGTAGCACTTAAATTTAAAATAAAAGGTTTTTTACGATCGTATTTATTTACTTGTTTTTTGGTTAACATTAATTTTGTTAAAGTACCTTTAGAAACACTTTCAGTGTTAGGTTTTATTGTTAATGATACCTGCCTCTGCTTAGCAACAGCAGCTGCTAATTTTTTAACTTGACCATCAGTCAAATATATTTCTGTTACAATATATTTTGTCATTATATACAGATTACAAGTTAAACTTGAAGTTCTTCAAACTTGTACTGATATTTTACCTCCGACAGAGCCAATTGTTATAAATCTATCGCTTATTACTAGAGAATATACATACAACGCCGCAGCTGGATCTGGAGCTACTCCGAGTGTACAAGTAACTTCAATGTCAGCTGTTGAGTCGACAGCTCTTTCGCTATGCTTACTAACATCAAAATAGAATATTGGATAAAGTGTACGAAATTCCTCTGCTGATATCTGAGATCCATCTCCAGCATCTTGATACTTTTGTATTGCATCCAAAAGGTACATGTAAGGTCTAGTAATATTTTTATTAGTGTCATCTGCAAAATTGCATTCTATCGCTAGTTCTGGATATTGTTTGGAGTTGAGTCTAGCGTATATTCGTCTAACATCAGCGTCATCAAATATTGCATTATTTTGTTGTTGGTTACCACGTCGCGCTTGTTGCTGAAATACAACAAATAATTGCCGAGGTAGTTTTTCGCTTGATGTTGTTGTGACTCGCCATGTGTAGTCGGTAGTATTTGGAACTGTGTTTGATATATTTAATGTTGCTGAAAATAAATTCTGATTGTGTGTTTTTGCAGCATATCATTTAATTCTGATGCTTTTGTGATTGACGGAGTTATTCGTGGCATCCACAGCGCAAGTTTGTTTATGATAAATTGTACATCAGCTCCACCAGCTCGAAATAAACAATCATTTTGTTCTGCTCGATCTAAAATAAGTGCATGTTTAACTCCACGAAATACTTTATTGTAATCGCGACAAAAGCCAAATATTGTACTTAATGGCAGCATCATTGTAATTTGAAGTGATCCTGCTGCAAGTGCCCTTCTCTTAGCATAACTTTCATTGTAACGTACATTTCTTACGCTAATTGCATTATTAATCAAATTTAACATTGCAACGCCGTCCGCATATGCAGCTGGTGGTGTTATACCAAGATTATTACAAGCAGCAGTAAGTGAGACTCTTGTAGCGTCTGCGTTAACGTCTGCAGCTGGTGCTGCTATACCAAAATTGTTAGCATTAGCGATAAGAAAATCTCTTACAAATGCTCCTTTTGAAATACATTCTCCAGATACGGCTAAACCAGCTCCAGTATCTTTAAACCACATCATATTAGTTGAAGTCGATCTGGAGTAATGATCAGAAAACAAAATATTATTTAAGATTGTACTTGCAACTTGCAGGTGACATGAAATATCCTCTACAGTTTGATTATCTAGCTGATATAAGCACTTTTAAATAAACACCAGCCATTATTTATAAGAGCTACTTCTGTTCCAGCTGCAATTGCGACAGGTGGATTAGCTACTGTCATAATCTGGCCACGAACTTCCAATATTGCTTTGTGAGGCAGTAGAAATATGTCCTCGTCTCGAGTATTAAATGTTCTAACGCCAGCCTTATTTGGTTCATTATAATTTTCGTCGAGATACTCAACATACTCAAATTCCGTTACTGTATCGTCGGTGTCATAAGTTTCTGCTAAATCGAGATAATTTTTAACAGACTTTTTTTCATTAGGTTACATAAAATTTTATTATTTCGGTGTTGTTGCCTTAGATATTAATTTTTGTATAATTTGTTCTCCTTTTAGTGATAAGTGTTTTTGTTGTTGTTATCATTGCACGTTGAGTTTCTTCTGTTGGGGCGATTTCTGATATAATTTGTTTTATCTCAGATGTAGACGGTGTGCCTTTTATTTTATCAGCTATTTTTTGTCCCACAGCAGTTCCAGCGGCAGATGCAGCTCCAGTTGCAAAAGCTTTTGACGCGTCAAGTTCAATTGGCGCAACTTTATGAGCTATACCTGGAATATTTTCAATAATTTTAGAAAATATATTTCCCAAAAACCCTCCAACTATTTTTCTTCTGTAAAATTTTTTTCTCTGTTTCATTATATCTCAGTTGTATAATTTTATTGCGCTCGTAGGTGCAGGTAATAAGTAATAGCTTCGTTATTCAAATCCAGTTGTCGTCCAGATTGATCTGTCAATTGCATACTTATTTCTGTTATTTGATTTTCAACGTTCAACGGATAATAAATAACTTGACGTGGACTAATTTGCATGAGAGATCCCGGTGGAACGTCTGGAGAAAAACTATATATTGTTTGTCCTTTACTACCCTGGGCTGAGTAAGATCCAGATACAATTGAGCAATGTATTAATATTGTGTTCACGTCAGTTACATTTACTATCACTTCACTGTTATACGTCATGGTTTGATTAGGAGCAGCACCATAACTTTTATGAGGAAATCTTATTAGTGGTGTGATACTTTTTGCTGATGAAAAATCAATTAACATACCATCTTTTAATGTTATTCTGGCTCTTAACGTGTTATAATTTGGTGTTAGCTCAAAATTATCAGCTACACCATTTTTTTTTTTGTTATAAATTCTTTTATTGTTTTATTGTTTTACTTAGATCAATGATATTATAAGCTCCTTGTGGAATTTAAAAATTTTTCCATGTATCTCTTAGAATATTTAAAGTTATAAATGTAAATTCATCATTTACTCCAGTTTTTACGTTAGCCATAGAATGCCAACACGTACAGGAAATTAGTCCTATCTCATACTGCTTTTCAGAATCTAGTTGTATTAGCGGAATATCATTTGCTGAAAAATTTGCGCTATCTTTAGTAGCTGTGCTAGAGTCTAGTAATGATGTTGTTGACATTACTATTATTGTATTTTTTATAAAAATAAATCGCCGTGATTAAGTCGCGGTGTAATATTTTGTATTCGTCAGATGTTAATAAATTTTCCGATCTTAAATGATCAAGTATGTCAATAATTTCATTGTCAATTTCAATACCAACATTTCCAGCCTCTTTTAATGATATCAATAACATTAATCTGCCTATCATTTCAGTAACTGATGCAAATATTTTTACTCGGGAGTCTGTGACTCCTATTCCTGTTTCTTTACTCATACGAATATTCTCATTATATTTAAACTCATCTTTAAAGTTTGTATAACTTGATTTCCCGGATCTAATTTTTTTTTTTTTTTTTTTTTTTTGCTGTCTTTTTAAAAATAATAGCAAAAATGCAATTTCTAGTTTGTTTAAAAAGTGTTAAAATATCTTCTTTTGAGGTTTTATCAATTTTTTCGTAATCTTGTTCGCCATCATTTTTTATAATCATCTAATTTTCTAATAAGATTATCGTATTTATCTTTTTTCCAAGTTTTACTATTATCAAGATCGGAAATATCATTTTCGTTTATAAAAGTATTATATTCTATTGTCGTTATCTTTTCTGTTATAATTTTTTAAATTCTTCAGTTGATATTCTTCCAGTTTCCTCTTGACTTTCAGCTGGTATTATTTTAGCTGATATTCTTTCTGCTGCTGCTTCTTTTCTACGTTCTTCTACTTTTATGCGATTATCATCTGCTATTTTAAATTTTGTATGAAAATTCCAACTCTTACCAAAACCTTTTTCTCTGTTATCATCAGCTATTATGTAAAAGACTGTAGCAATAATACCCTTCCTAATTTTATCAACAAGTTGCAACATATCTTCGTCTTCCATAGCTCTATTTAATTCAGTATTAGAATTATGACCATCTGTCATCATTACATTTAAATCAGCAATAAGTTTATCATACCTATCTTTTGTCCAAGTTTTTAAATTATCAATATCTTTTATATCATTTTCTTTTACAAATTTACGATATTCATCATCTGATATTCTATCATTTGTTTTTTCTTTCTAAAAAATCGTCTTTTCTCGTCAATATTTAATGACTTTGCTGTTAACACACCAATATCTTTTTGCTCTTTTTCAAAAACTCCTATTTTTTCTGATAATTTTCCAAGAACATTTCTAATTTTGTATGTAGTTAATTCTGCTAATCGTCTCTCAAATTCGAATGGATTATTTAACAGTAGATTTAGTTCAGTTCCTGTACGAGCAGGATCAGCAATATTTACTACAAGCGCCTCAGCTCTTTTTCTTTCTTCATCAGATCTTCTAATAACGTTTGCAGCAGCTGCTTCTTGCTGTTCTTTAACAATTCCAACCAAACCTTTTTCTAGTAGTTTTTTAACTTCTTCTTCTGATAGTGGTTTAGTTTCAGGTTTTTTTCCAAAAAGGGCCTCTGTAACTGGCTTAAGAGCTGTAGCTGCTACTTCTGTGGCAACTATCTGTCCACGTCGTGCTTGCTGTACGTTTTGCTTAAATTCTGCCTGAGATTGTGCAAGATTTTCAAATCTTCTATATGTTTTCTGTACTTTGCTCGTTTATCCATAATTGTATCAAAGATGTTTGATAAAACTTACTGCAAGTATCTGTCAATACAACAGCGAAACATTTTATCTGAATCACGTGCGAGTTTATCAAATAAGAAAAAGTTATATTTATCTTTTGTCGCTTTATGATATAGTTCAATAAATTTATCTTTGTTACGTCGCCACATTGTTCGTTTGCAATATTTCCAACGTCAACATTGTCCAGTCCGGAAAATAATATAAAACAACCAGTATTTCGTCTAATAACTCTGTCAACATTATAAAAACCTTGGGCGAGATAAATAGAATTACATTTCTTATTACGTGACAGTGAAAAATATGATCTTATTTTATTCATTTCTTTATTGTTTAGCGGAATATCATCAAAAACAATGTTCATCTGAATCAAGTTGATTAACTGGAACAAGTTCTTCTGGTTGTTTGATAATAAAAAAATCATCACCAGCCTCAAGATCATCACGAAGTTTGTTATTATATTCGCTAAGTAGCTGGTACTTATCTTTTTGTGGATTAATTGTGTAAATATAAACTCGATCGTAGTTAAAATTATTGCCCAGCAGTAAATTCATAAGCATGTTTGTTTTTCCCGATCCAGTTCTTCCAACAATATAATGACAATCTGAAAGTTCATTGTTATGTTTATGTTTCACCAACCACTCTGTATCAAAGCTTAATATCGACGATTTTGCCATCATTGTTATACAATTTTATGTTATATAATTTACATATAAAAAAATTGTCAGACAATAAATAAATAATGAGCTATTATACAAAATTTGGAACATCATTAGGCGATTCGTCAACTATAAGTACAATAACAAACGGCAATATTGATTTAGCGGGCTACCTGAAAAAAACTGGCGATATAATGACAGGAAACCTGTCTATGTCAAATCAACGAGTACTAGATTTAGAAACAAATTATCCGCCAATAAATGTTGTTAATACACAAGCTGTTAAATATGCACAACTTAAATTAGTCGACAATAATAAACTATCACTGACAGGAGGAACTTTAAGCGGTAACTTAGATATGTCAGGAAAAAAAATTATAAATTTAGAGACCGGATATCCACCAGCAAACTTAAATCAAACTCAAGCGGTAAGTTATTTGCAGTTGAAGTTTGTGGATAATAACAAACTTGATAAAACAGGTGGGACAGTTACAGGTATTTATTAACATGTCAAGTGAAAATATTATTGGGTTAGAAACTGTATATCCGCCAGCAAATGTCGATAACACACAAGCTGTAAGACATACGCAACTAAAATCTGTTGACGATAATAAACTTAACAAAGCCGGTGACACAATGACGGGTAACCTGTGTATGTCAAATTAAAAAATAACTGGATTACCGACAACCTCGCCACCAGCTAATGAAATTGATGATATTAGTTTTGCTCAGTTAAAAGAAGAACTTACCCCATATTTTAAGAAATCAGGTGGACCAGTGACAGGCAACATAAACATGAGAAATAATGAAATAACTACAACATATGTTCCACTTAACCCTAATGATCTGACAAATAAAGTGTATGTTGACAGTCTGTCAAGTGGTGTAAAACGAACCAAAAACAATGTTGGATATATTCCAACACTTTTTAACACAACTGACAATCGAGGTGGGTTTGAGGTAAGCGCATTAGCATATTATCCTGAAAATTATCCTTATTACACTTTCTCTGATAGACATGAGTGGACTACCAACGGAGAAGTTACAAATTTTTGGATCAAAATTAAATGTCCCATTGCAGTTGCTATTTGGCAATTTCATTTGCGAGGTCGATTAAACTCTAGTGTTGGTCGAATTTATAATTGGCAATTGGAAGGATCAAATGATGATATCAACTGGATAATATTATACAGTACAACAGACACTTATATTTCAACAACACAATATTTTGCAATTCCAACAGAAAATACTGTCAAAAAGTACTTGTATTTTCGAGTTCATGTTTTCGCTGCTGAACATCCGTTTCCAGGACTGACAGCATTTCAAATATACACACTTGATGATCAAATTTAATCTAATGCTATAAAATAATGTCAGAACCACCAATTATAACTGTTTCGAGAGAATTTTATGATAATATTTTTAACTTTAAAAAAGATGTTGGGGACGAATTGCTATCAACAATTAAGATAAATACTTTAAAAAAATTTACAATTCCAATGATAAACTCTCCATTGTCAGAAGAAAAAAAATTGTTCGTGTTATGTATATGCGAGGACAACAACTGAAAAACGCAATAGAAAATTATGAAGCGGTATACAGATACTATCATCCTGATGATTGCAAAGAAGAATATAAACAAGATGAAATCTTGTTTTAAAAAATACTGCTTGAGTTTGATTTTAATAATATATTTTTGATAATGCAATCAGACTTATTATTAAAAGCATGAATAAAACAAGATGAAAAACTAATAAACGATAACCATGATCGTCTCAACAAACTAGCGGAATCTAGGATAATGGGAATAAAAAGAAACAGAAAGCTATATGATAGTTTTTCAAAACGAGAAATTTTTAAGCATCTCGGTATGTACTACCATGACAAAGAAACCCTAATTAAAATCGTTACTATGACACCAGACACGGAGTTAATTATTAAAGTGTACGCAAACGCAATTTTGCCAATGATACGTAAAAAAGACCCAGAATTTGATCCGATTATTGTTGATAGGTTTCTAAAGATAATCAAAAATTTTGACGATGAAATTAATGATCTTAGTGATACTGAGCGAGAAAAGATTTTTGAAGAAGTGACACAAACAAAGTTTGTAGCAAAGTATCATTCTTATTACGACATAAGTGAAGCAGATGATATTACATTTCCATCGATCCAGCGCTCTAGACAATTGTCATTACGAAATTATTACAATGAAGTCGAGAAAATGTTCACAAAACAATACGAAAAATTATGGCTTAAAGTAAATGCTTTTACTCGTCTTAACATTCTTGGACTAAAATCACTCCAAAAATTAATGCTAGCAAATTTCGTGGTAGCATATGCAATTATCAGACAACATCTTATTCTAAAAAATTTCACGTTAGATCAGATAAGCTGGTGCTAGGGTATATTGGTGAAACAGAAAAAGATTACAGTAATTTGGTGAATGAAACAGTTTTGTATGAGCGTGAAGCAGGAGACATTTTTTATTCATATACTTGGTTAAAGAAAAAATGATGTACTAACAGATAAACGATATAATGATACTTCGTCAGATGTTTATGACAAGTACAGAACTTTTATAGCTGATCCTAACAATAATAAATTTCGTGAGTTTCTTGATTCGATTGTTTGTGCTAGAGTTTTTAATTTTATATAAAACTGTAAACAAATATTGTATAATGAAAAACAAATAATCGATTTCAATCATATTTCAAAAGAAATTCTAAAACAAGATGTTGACGCTCTAATGCAATATTACAGATATTATCATAAAAGCCTTTGGTGTGTAAAACAATGTTACAAGTATTACAGTAGAATACTTTGAGTAATATCATATTTACCATTGCTAATGACTAGCTCTGGTATAATCTCAAGTGGAGCATCATTAAATCCGTTTTTGTTAATGATATCTGGTGCTGGTGTTTCTCTTTTGCACAGCGTGTAGGAAAATTGAACCCCAACTTGATACTAAAAAAATGCTTGTCAAATAGCAAGTATCACTTATAAAAAATTACTTGATCAGATATGATCTTATTTGCGAGGAGTAAAATATGATATGGACGATTTAATACGAGAGTTTCGTATTATTGACAGTATGTTAACAGATATCCTACCAATGACAGTCAGCAGGTATGAAAAAGATTATCATAAAATATGGTTACAACAGTATTAGATGTTTAGAAATATCATTATCAAATAAAAGATCAACAGTGTTGTCAATAAATGTCATTGGATCATTTGCCCAACCTCTTATTCGTTCGTCATTTTCAGTTGCGAATAACCATCCTGATCCATATTTGACTGATAAATGATGACCAACTTTTATAATACAATCGCTTATCATATTAGGTGCTATCCCAGTATATCATGAGGCTGATTTGATTGAATTAAATCTTTTAAAAAAATCTGTTTGTTAGATCAAATCCAACACGTCGTATTGGATTATAATGATACGTTATATATCATATTTTATTGTTTAAATAGAAATAAATCTAAGGTTCGGGAACATCTTTCCACCTCTCCAAATTTGGGAGGGGGGGTCTGCTCTATGATTCTCGTTTGGTTCAGGATCCTCATCTTAGTCTACTACTAATGGCTCTCCCTCTCAGGCTTTGGGACTTATCACCAGACAAGCAAAGTGATTTAACTTTATCAAAAAAATAAAATGGCCTTCATCTTGCCTAAGGGACAGAGAATGAGTAGGAGATATGGATGGGTAGTGCTTTCTGAATCCACCACCAAGTAATGATATATATATAGATAGATAGATAGATAGATAGATAGATAGATAGATATAGATATAGATATAGATATATATAGATATATATATATATATACATACATACATACCTTCTTGATGTTTCGGGAATGTGACTGTATAGAAAAACTGTAACCAAAACTTTGACCAATGATGACGTCGCTAATGTCGACATCAAAATTTGTGACACCTATTTATCACATTCCATGTCAGTATGGATAGAGATTTTCTAGGTGGAATGCTATTGAGAAAAAAATCCTTATCTTAGTTCACACGTGACCTTTTGTCAGAATCGGAGATTACATTTTTGCGTACTTGATGCCAGTGAAAGGAAATATTTTTGTATGTAGTTACGACTTTATGGTCTTAAACTACGTAACAGAAAAGAACGAAAACCAACAATTTTTGTAAAATTCAACAAATAATGTATTTCCCTAGAATACAAAGTGAAAATTTAAAAGAACTTACATTATTGTGAATTGAATCCCAAATAGTCCTAATAACTTTATGACAAGTCCAAATATATAAAGTTCCAACTGTATTCCAGTGGTATTCCAAATAAATTCCAATATTGAATATGTTGATGTGCCTGTAGTCTTGAATGTGGTAATGTGCCAATGGCCTGAATTGTGATGTGCTATAGTCATTTGATGCATAACATTATTATAATCGAAAATTGTTCTTGCCTGAATTTACTAAAATGTCAGATTAATGTTTCTGTCCAAGAATATTATTGATGAGCACTTTGTATTTCCAGTGAATAGCATTTCTAATAAATAATTCTACCCAAATGAAATCTGAACACAACAATAAAACTGATTCTGCTTCACGATGTTAAGGTAAGAATGAGTAATATTTCAAGTAAACAACATTATTTAAAACCTAAAACACAAAAATAGAACATTGATGAAGTTCAAAAGTTCATTTCTAGAACATTCTTTGATGTCAACAAGATTATGTCTATTGTCAAAATTATGATAAAGGACATGGGAAACATCCGGTAGACCAGGTTTTCCCATGGGGGAATGTCAATGTCCTAGACTCAGATTAACATAAACATGTCTACCTCCACTGATCATGATCTTAATATTTAATATACAATTACAGGGAAATATTAGCTATGTATTATGTTGCTTACAAAATCAGTTTCCCTTGTCAGGCAGACAGTGATTTTGATTTTTGACTAAGGTCATTAACAAAATACAATTATAAATAACATCAAATAATGGAGAAAAAGCCAACAAACAATACAAATTAAATATACATAACAATGTAAGCACATCATGGGTGTAAACAAGGGTAATGAAGTAATGGAATTATGGCAAAACAAAGTGACTTACCTGAAGACAAGAACATTACAAACAGAAGTTTTCGTAAAACTCTGAGCCAAAGCATAACTGCTAACCTGCTTTCGGTCACACCTTTAGTGTATGTTAACGACCAAACAAACCCATCTAATCTCTGAACAATTACAGAACAATCAACGACAAGTTGAAATATGAAACTTAGTTCCATTATTTCTAAAGACTCTATCAGACTGTCTTATGTCTCCTACCACCAAAATAGGATATGTACTTGGCGCCATCTACATCCTTGATTACAAAATCTAGGTCATGGTTCCTGCCTCCTATAATGTTATCGCAGAACACACTACCACTAAACACTCCATGGATTCCACTACAGCTGTTTGAACTTTCCACTGTGTTGTAAAACCAAGCATCGACTACTACACGATCCAGTTCAGAAAATGTGCAAGGATGATTGATTCCGACTAACGCACTGCATATTTCACATCGGCAATCATAAAATAAATTCTATGTCACAACTGAATCATAACCTCATAAATTTTTTTCAGTTTATAGTTATTGCATGAATAAAATGGATTACATTTCTTGACTGTTCGCCGTTTTGTATCATTGCGCTAACGTGGTCTAATATATAAATGCGAACGCTTTGAACTCGATTTAAAAACGCTATTTTCTTTATTTGAAGTGTTGGATCCATTCGAACGTTATTAGGGAATATTTAATTATTTACTCTCTTTCTTTAGAGTAAGCAATTCATAACCAGTCTTTAATTACTTAAAATATATAAGCATGTACCGCCATTACACACGTTGACTATGGACCATATATTGTGTTCAGATTTATGAGAAAGAAAATTCTTCATTATGCATTGGCTTAGAAAAAAATAAACTCCAATATTGGGATCATATTTTTGCGCCAGAAACTCGGCAAAACATCGTGTTTTACGCAAACCCTGACCCTTGTGAAGAGCTTTCTATCCGTGGAAATATCATATTCTACACCTATCAATACGAATTGCTCCATTAAATTTTGCCTGTTCTAAGGCATGTACGCCAGAATTTATGCTTTGCCTATTCTTTCAGGACTAACAAATATTCCTAGAACACAGTAACGAAATTTCATATTTTTATTTTTTGGATTTTGCCTTCTTTGTTTCCTTTTTGTGTGTGGATGCGGGGCGGGGATTTACCTAAAAGTTACAGGGAAAAAAAAATACAAAGGTAGATTAACTTCAACTAATTAAAAATGACATGATAAGAGAGCAATATTATGACTGTATCCATTCGTTACATACTGTGTTTCTGTTCATTTTGAAACTCTCTTTTCAACCAAAATTGTATTTAAATATTAATCTATTGATCAAATTTACAGGTCTACCTTACGAAAAACTTTCAACAATGTGTTCCGTAAACACGAATTCTACGCCAGCAAGACCACATTTGAAGTAGCCAACAATATACTGATGTGTGAATATGATTTATGCGGAGGCTGTGAAAGTGAACGTGCTTGCATGGAGATATGCCCTAACTGGGGAGCCATAATATCCGGGTTGGATTCGAATCAGTTACCCACCTGTTATGAATCTAAGCCATTGAATGAATCGCAATGTCAAGAATGGGAGTAATACTGCCATAAACAACAAACTCTCATCAGTATCAAGTCGATTAATCCATATGTATAGATAATGTAACAAACTGATGACTAGAAATACAATAATTACTCGAGCATGAAATCGGGTCATGGTGACCCTGTTTTGGTTTTCGTGAGTTACTCTCCTTGAGACGCATTCACATTCTCGATTGCATCACCGAAGCTTGGTTACGATCCGTGCATCGAGAGTGTCATGAACGTGTGAACAATTAAACACACTATCACAGCAACGAAAGCGCCAGCACATAAAGGAATGTAGGAGCAGAACGCAAAATCCCCTCCAGCTTTTTAGCGAGAGGATGCAGATTCTTGGTTCATAAAAGACGGAATGGAAACATGTAACATTTAAAGGAAATAAAGCTATGAATGCTGTATGAGAATATTACAATAAAATTGTAAGGCATATTATTCATTCGTTGATAGCTATATAACATTAAATGACGCCATTACCTCTATATATATTCACAATATGAAATTACAAAAGCAAAATCCATAATACATTCTGGATCGAGCTTTATTCTGCTCATTTTAGATTATAAGTGTATAGGTGTACTTATCAATGACGCTTGAGAAACTACCCATACATACATGCAAAAACAACACTTTAATGGATCCGCCGTAATATTATTTAATTTAGAAGACTTTATCGCCTGGATATCAGATAGCTCAGATAGAATTAATATTTTTGGCGACAATGAGGGAGGGGTAGAGTTTTGAGAACTTTTAACACGAGGCGATGGTGTTGTTTCCCTGGGACCTGGGTTCGAATCTCCATAGGGACGAAATTAAAATTCTCCTACCTGTATGATAATATTATTTGTATTAAATATAAATTATTTCTAGCATTATCAAGAATTCCCTGTACAATCCAGGATCCAGGTATAGCCCTTCACGTTCTGTTTGATGTATATCTCTCTCTCTCTCTCTCTCTCTCTCTCTCTCTCTCTCTCTCTCTCTCTCTCTCTCTCTCTCTCTCTCTCTCTCCAAAACATATGGCCAATAACAGTCCTTTCAAGTGCACTGGAACCAGCAAGGGATTGCGTGTGCCAGGGATTCATTAAGATAAATGCAATAAACTGACAACAAAAAAGTGCAAAACTAGTTTCTCATTAGCAGGAGTGCTTTCGTCTTTAACTGAACCTTTTTTCAAAGGCAAACACGAAATAGACAACCGGTCGAAACATAAAACATTTTCCAAGCTTTGATTCCAGTAAACAATAGTTATATAAACTTACGCAATTTCAACACTTTATGTGTTTGTGTTTGTTGTTTATCTTGTCTCTGTTTTGTGCTCTAGAAGACTCAGAGTCAAAAGCGCTCAGGCTAGTGAGAAACTAGTTTTGCACTTTTTGTATGTATATATAAGAATACGGTAAACACAAAAATAAATATGTGTATGCACATACACTATCATTAGTCGGCAATCAAAAGTCATTTCGGCGACAGCTGGTTGTACAGTGGATATATTTAGTGTCATCCAGAAGTAAAACAATATTCCATTTATGTTACTATTTAAATGTATTAACTATTCATAAGCATTAATGTGATTGTAAAAAGGTTGAAACTTTATTTAAAACGAAGTTTACTATGTATTTTCGCTGCAACCTCTCGGCGAAATTATGTTTCTATATGTATCTCTGTTGACAGTGTGTATTTTTACGGGACTATAGAAAATATTTTTTTACCATCATCATTTTACCGATTTAGTCGTTCTTAGAACTAATGCTAAATACATTTAATTCCACGTGCTGAAGTTTGTTGGATACGGTTGGACAAACTTAGAGGTTTAACCTCCAGTGCTCATACCATCAGATAAGGATTGTGCAGCCGCTGACCTGAATGAGAACTAGACCTTCTGAGTATCTGCCCTCTCTCAAAACAAATTTGAACTCGTTCAATGTTACAGTATATTCTGATTACCAGAACCGTATGATTAAAGAGTCGAACGTAGCGATGCAGCTCAGATTTCATTGGAAGATATAGACGAGGTACAAAAGTAACCCAAACACTGTCAATGTCCTTTGTCTGAGTTTTCATTAGTTTGATCAGTGGAAGAAACTGAAAATTTCACATAATTTAAATAAAGGAATGTGATTTTGTTAAAACTTTTTACCAAACCTGTAAGCAAAATACGACAGTAAACCAGTGCACGCAATCTCTTTGCTTCCTTCGTTAGAACGGTTCATGTATGTAATCATGCGTACATGGGACGGTTTTGTTTTGTTTCCTCTAGCAAATAGAGCTACAACGTGACTCCAACCAGCAAGTATTTCGTCGGTCACGGTGTGCCCTTTCAAACCTAGGAAACTATGTATAAATAATTACATATGCTTAGTTAAATCATTAAGGACTCTATACAATGATTATTTGTGATCAATATAAATTCCTATTTGACTTACACATCTCTTCTTTAAGATAAAAATATTTCTTATGCTTTCACATATGCCCATTCAATCAAAATACATTAATCTTATAATAATAATAATAATAATAATAATAATAATAATAAATTAATTGTGTAAATTGTCGTTAGTAGACCCAGGATATCGTGCTTGCCTCTATGTGTGAAGAGAGAGCTGGAAGACAGAAATAAAGAATGAGAAAAGAGGAATATAAATGTGTGGAAAAATAGAATTGATCAAATAAAGTTAGAACTAAAGTCGCTGTCATACAATAAATGAGTTAAACAATATTCTCTCGTGTAATATGTATGAAATCATATTGTGGGGGACACAAAGGGTATATTGGCAACAAAAAAAACCTCGATCGTTAAAGAGCCTTGATTTATATAACAATGCCCATTTTAACGCCCCACCCTAACTAATCCTATAACCTACCCATCAATAGATGTTTACGCCTCTGAGGGCATTAAAATTAAAGGGGCCGAAGATATATGGAGTCTGTGCATGTGTTACCCGTCTGTATCATATAGATCGCCCGTCATAGTGGCTGACATACAAACAGATGCTACCATTTTTATTTTTCATTCTGCATGATAATATCGGACTATAAAGCATGATGGATGAAAGCAACAGCAAAACAGAGGAAAGATGGTCTGAGAAACGGAGGTTTACAAAATACCATTGAAATAATTCGATTTAATGAAAGTATCGGATTCTTTAATGACTTGAATATTTTTTTCAAACCGTACAATGATTGTCTTGCGACTGATTAAGTGTGTTCTCTTTTCTGTACAAGGTACTAGCATGTACATGGAGAGTAAATGTATAAACGCTAATGCTACAGTAGAAGTCTTACGAGTTATGATCAGAGTTGGGTTTTTATAAATAAAAATTTGGTATTCCTATTGGGCTTAAAATTGTGGAAACCTTAGTTGTTGCTAGTCAATACAAGACCTGTTATTCATAAAATGTTCCGGAACTTCGACGGACAAAGTCAAAGGGAACAAAACTATGTATCTCGCACCAATATGGACGACAGGTTTGCCTAGCCAAGAGTCATCGAGACACTTCGTTCCACACCAACCATTGGTGCACGTAGCTAGCCGAAACAGTTTTTATTTTTAACAAGAAAGTTACTGTCTATTGCAAAGCAAAATTAACTGACTACGCGATTACCGAGGCTGCTATGATTATACCAAAGTATCTTCCTATTTTAAATGTAACGAATAACCTGATTGGATCAATTTGTCTGAACTCCTTCCAACATAAAAGCGGAGCGGTAGATACTGTTTTGGCTAGTTATATATGCCCAGGTCGATTTTAAACGACGTGGATCGACGATCCACGTCTGGCATATATGGGCTGCCAGCTTTGGCAATTATGCCATTAGCTTTAGAGAGTGGAGAGCAAAAGATATCCCGCTACAAAAGCATCAGAAGCATCCGTTCCTCGTGGACTTCTCTAGACATGACTGAGAGCAGTAGCAGTGTTTCTCCCGCTTAGGATTACAAAGCGATAGCTGAACAGTAGGTAGCGGCTGGTTACCTTTAAGCGTGATTCAAAATATGGAAAAAAGTAGTATTAACATTTTCAATAATTAGATAACTGTGCAAAAATGACGATGAGCAACGACTGTGTGATTTGCACTTTTCATCATCGTTAAATGCATTTAGCACATTTCATTAGAAAAGAGCTGATATAACTTTGAAAAGTCTATAACTTTGAAAAATACAAAAAATACAGGTAAAGTCTTTCAAATTAAATACTGATATGAACGATAACTGTTGTTGAATTCATTGTTACTCATGTACCATAGGCATTTGCGATATTCTAGATCAGCTTAATAGCAGTAGTAAATCTTTTTTATGTCCTCGTTTAAAATCATAACAGTTTCTTTGACACCTTCAAACAGCGAATTAAAACGTAGATAGCTGGCATTGTAACAGGTCTCCGCAGTATGAAGCAATTTTTTAATGAACCAGCATTTATTCGGCTTTTTAAAAACTTTAAGCTGTACCTCTGTGTTATGCATTCTTCGATAGTCTCTTAAAATGATTTATGGAACCTCTTCTCTTTACAACAAACATAGTTGAGGATGTTTGAGCCGAGACATTGATAACTTCCTAGTGAATTAAAATAGCATGATATCTTGGTTTAGATTTCAGCTCTCGCATCATGAGTTTAATTAACACGCAATTGTTTGAACGCGATTTGATGTAATAAAAATTAGAGTTCCATTTAGTTCCTGTGTTACATAGTAGTCTTTGGGGGCCCCGAGTGGCCGAGTGGTCTAAAGCGCTCTCCGTTACGGATCACTGCCATCTCACCTCTGTCTGCGTGGGTTCGAGTCTCGGGCTCGGCCAATGTGGTTATGTGAGAAAGCTTGCCGGTAGCTTCTCGTGGGTCGGTGGTTCTTTCCGGGTTCTCCCGGGTTCTTCCTCCACCATTAATACTGGCCGCCATGTATAGCCTATCTTGTGCTGAAAAATGGCGTTAAACCCTATAACAACAACAACAACAACAACATCGTAGTCTTTTATAAAATGCTGCTCACTACCAAGATTCATAAATGAACATTCAAATATTTCAAAAAAAATATATCCTAGCCTTGTTCTGCCAATGAAAAATTTGTACAAATTTGTACAAAGCACTTGTGTTGTATTCTCATACCTGACGTTTACATCGAGAGGTATTTATTTTAGTCTTTGGCACTTGGAGGACAACGATCCATTTTTTGATAAAAACCTTTTGGGCATAATTATTCAAAATCATTATGCACACATTCAATGAGACATTTTCTTCCTTTCAATCATACGTTGATAAACTTATTCAATGATTGTGCCATTAAAATGACATTTGTGTGGATTTCCTGGATATTTCTGATTTGGACGTTCTGGTTCCAATAATTTACAAACAGCAATTTTGTTCAGAATATTCCACGTTTAATATGTATATCAGTAAATTAGGGTTATGTGAACGACATGGTCAAATATTTGTTTCTTTTACCAAAGCATCAGATGTGTTGTCATTTTCATAGATTTACTAAATATAATGTTTATAAAGATTCTTTTATACGAACACCGATCTTTCAATGAAATTTCTAATATTGACAGACATGTCAAGCAGGTTTTGAATCATCAGAGACCCCTGTACTTCCATTTCATGAATAATGTTTTGTAACCAGGATCCTGGGATCGGGTATTGCATCCAACATGAAAATGTTATTTGATTTTTCAAACCTCCAATTGACAAAAACTTAGGTTACGCTACAGTAACTCTACCGCCTTGGACCTCGCAAACTATAAGACCAGGCCTTGGACCTCGCAAACTATAAGACCAGGCCTTGGACCTCGCAAACAATAAGACCAGGCCTTGGACCTTGCAAACTATAAGACCAGGCCTTGGACCTCGCAAACTATAAGACCAGGCCTTGGAATATGGTTATTCAAGTTCTTATCATTGCGGAAGTCATCATTACGTCTCTGCATAGTACGTAATACTGATATAACACTTTGATAGAAATGTACGGTGTAGGAATGTCATTCCTGTAATGTCAGTCAACGAGATTAGTTTTTTTTTAATTATGGAAACATTTAACATATTTGTTTATGGATAAAGTTTTGAAATCCGGATCCGTGTATCAGGCTTTGCATCTAACATTTGAATGTTTTCAGTTTTTGTAGATGCTTTTGTATTTCCTAACCTTTAAAGTCTAGTAGGGTTGGCTCGCTACTTGCGAAAGAATAAAATGAACCAACTAGCTGCCATAAACACTTCTTAATATTCAAGAAAATTTTTATTCTTATCTTTATACCAAGAAATGCTGATAATGGGGGAATGCTTTTATTATATAATGCTTATATGTGGATATTCCATGCATACACATCTGAAGGGCAGGCACACAGGAAACAAAGGAAAAGCACTAGAACAACTATTAAAATCACCGCATATATTCACTTATCTACATCTATGATGTATAAATATGGTCAACAATTTTGAAATTCATCATTCATTCGTATCATCTCATTATGTAGATATGACATAAGTATGCATTATTATCCCTGAGCGCGCTTAGAGTGTAGTCCTAATTAGTATAGTACATAATTGGTGTCTGAGGTTGTCAATATACAAAATTGCCAAAAGTATGATGTGCGGTAGTATATAGGTGTCGGACAACTTCTGGTGGGAGGAACAAAATTAGAGTACTAAAACCTTTTCAGACGTATGGGTTGAATTTTGTCCTTTATTAATTTTACTAACTTTTATCTTTGTGCGTGATGACAACAAAATATTAATTTTATTTAGATATCATGTGTATTAGTTCATACTTACCAAATGTTATATGAAATCTTGCTGAGAAGCTATATTATTAGGAGCAAACTCGGAGTGTCCCCTGTTTAACAGCACGGGGCTCAAATATTGCAGATGAACACTTGTATTTCAAGGCTAATTGGTTTGGGTTGGTATCACAGTGCAGCAACACATATAGATTATTGATTTCGAAGCAATTTAGAGCTGCAGCCGACCTAAAAAAGGCTGATCCGATCGCAGGATTCGAACACGCTCCCATCTAGTCGCGAGTCCGACACGCTAACTGTTGTGTCACCACGGCTTCTTATTCAAGGCTGAAAAATATATCTAACTATAATGAATGAAAGTACGTGTGGCTTGTATGCCAATTTAATGCATAAAGGATTTTGATGTTTTAATATGTCAGTATTAAGTTCTATGGAAGATAACTAGTGACTCTATTTTTATGATATATTAGCATCCAGAACTATTTTGTTTTCTACCCGGCTGGTATTTTCAGCAGATCACAAAACCGCCTTTCGTTACGCAGCACACAATCATTTCAAGTAAAGGAACAACAGTGGAATATTTCAATTTTAGAGTAATTCGTACAGCTTTGAGATAGCTGTAAATTATATGTGTACGGGATTCCTGAAACTTTAGAAACCCAAACAGATCTTAAACATTTTCCAAAATATTGTTCTGTATATGTAATTTAATTGCTTGTGTGTTAGTTGTAAATTCTCTTTTATTTTATTTTAATTTCATTACGTTATTGTAATGATAACTTTATTCACTGGATTTGACTTTTTTCGGAAGGTTCAGTTTTCTGTTTTAGCCTGGTTAAAACGCAGTAGATTCCTACATTATTATTTTTAGCTGATCTAGTTCTTGACCTTGGTTCCGATTTTGTAAACACTGAGTGAAAATGATTGGTTATTACCAAGGTCATTTTCAACCCACGTGTTAGCTTTGTTGTAAACAGTTGTATTTTTAAATTCATTTCCAGCGTGGGAATCTGATTCTTAGATAGAGCTATTCTAGCCTACGTGATAATTGACATATTTTTTACTGCGCTGTTCCGACAAAGTAAGTGATCATGTGACCCATCACGAGTGTCAAAATGACGTTATAGTTGGGTTTAATTCGCAGTCTCAGTGTTTTTCTGGTTTAGTCGTAAATATATACCTTCGGGCTCAAGGTCTTTGTCTTGTTGTTGCCATCTGAGCTGATTTTCGTAATTAAAATAATTTATTCACCCTGGAAAATACTCTTCTTCAAAGAAATTCTTGGACAAAGACATTCACTAAATTATTCGGAATTCAAATGCCGGAATTATATTCTTGGCGATTCAACAAGGAACTGTTGACACATCAACACAAACTGGTTATAAAGAACGTCATAGCCTTCCATATTGGAACTTCATCGAGATTCAAACTTGGATTCAATTAGAACTTTTTAGTGATAGGACTTATATTTTTGAATTCTAGGATTAATTTTTGGATTATATTCACAAACCGTAAGTCCTATTTCATAATTTTACCTTGTTTTCTAGGGAAATAAATTATATTGTTATATTTACAAAGCTTCTTGACGTCACTCTTTTCTTTTGTTACTTTTGTATGAGCCTACATGTAACAAAGGAAAATTGAGGGCTCGTCCAGAATATATGAATTTTGGCTAGAATATTTCAAAAAATTGTTTTTGAAATTTAAATTCCCCCAGTTTTCAGAAGGTTTTAAATCCCAACTACTATTTGATATTTTATTTGAAATTTTAGTGGAATCAACAGGCTTTTTTCACAATGTCATCAAAGGTGGAGACTTTTCTTTCCAGTCCTACTCATGAGCAGTTGGATAGTTTGAAAAAAGATGAGTTGCTTGAACTTGCCAGAAAATATAATTTTTCTGAGGCAAAACCTTCCTTAACGAAGCAAAAAATAAAAAAACATTTTGATCCAGGATTTGGTAGACAAGAATGTTTTCGATAAAAGAGTGTTGGGTTCGATCAGTAAGTCTGTTTCAGACTCTGACATAAAAGTAAAGGAACTGAAATTAAAATGCAAGATGGAATTAGAGTTAAGGAAGCTTGAACTTCAGAAAGAAGAAAACAACCACTATTGGAAAAAGAGGAGAGAGGGAAACAGATACAGCTGCAACTGGAGAAAGAAAAAGAACAGATGCATTTACAGAAAGAACAGAAACAATTGCAGTTGCAGTTTGAAAAAGAGGAGAGAGAGACAGGAAAGAGAGAAAGATAAACAAATGAAGCTACAATTAGAAGAGAAGGAGAGAGAGACAGGAGAGGGAGAAAGATAAACAAACGATATACGAAAAAGAGGGGAGAGAGAACAAATGCAGTTAAAATTTGAGAAAGAGGAGAGAGAGAGAGACAGATGCAATTACAAAGAGAGATGGATGAAAGGGAATTTCAAACTAAAATCAAAGAAATGGAGCTGGCAAGTGAAACGCACGATCCCACTTCACATACAAATTCAAGTTTTGATATTACAAGAAATATCAGGTTAGTGCCCCTTTCGGAGAAAAAGACGTAAACAAATATTTTCCTCGTTTTGAAAAAGTTGCCGAAAATTTGAAATGGCAAAAAGAAAAATTGGACTCAGTTACTACAATGTGTAATTGTTGGTACAGCTAGTGATATTTACCATTCACTGTCAGTTCATCAAAGTTCTGACTATGATTTGGTTAAGGAATGCATCTTAAACGGTTATGAGGTCGTCCCTGAAGCTTATCGGCAAAACGTTGAAAACTATAAAAATGAAGCTGGACAAACTCATGTCGAATTTGCAAGAGAAAAAGAGCAGTTATTTGAGAGATGGTGCTTAGCCGAGAAAGTTAAACATGATTATGAAAGTCTCAAACAATTTGTATTACTTGAAGAGTTCAAGAACTGTGTCCATAGCGACATTAAGACTTATGTTGACGAGCATCAGATCGAAACCTTGGAAAAGGCTGCTCGTGCCGCTGATGAGCATTCTTTAACTCATAAAGTTTCTGTTGTAGGCAAGTCTTTCACTCAGCAGTCTACTGGTAAAAAGGTTTTTCAGCCTAATACGACTCCTTCTAAAACTCAGTCTGGCACAACTTTTAAAAATCAAGCTTCTGATAAACTTCATTCAAAATCCTTGTCTCTTCCTAAGTGTACCTGTTGTAAGAAGAAAGGACATGTTATTTCTGATTGCTTCAAATTGAAATATAGGCATCAGAATCAAGATAGACCTATCCCAAATGCCCTTATTTCTAAAAGGTCAAGGTCACGGTCATCTATTGAAAGTAATACATTTGTTGGGTCTAATAAACCCCAGTCTGATTTTCTTATGGTGAATTATGGACCATTCATGTCGAGGGTTCTATATCACTCCTGGGTGCTTTGGTCAATCCTATCCCTATTAAAATGTAAGAGATACAGGAGCTCTCACAGTCTTTTATTGTCAGGTACTTTGCTTTTCTCTGAGAAGTCTTCTTCTAACGAGAGTGTTCTCATCCAGGGAGTAGAGTGCGGCTTTGTTAATGTTCCTCTCCATTCTGTATATTTGTCATCAGACTTAGTTTCAGGACCTGTGACAATCGGAGTAATGTCTTCTTTACCCGTTGAGGGCATTCGTTTGTTACCAGGCAACGAACTAGCTGGAGACAAGGTTATGGTTAATCCACTTGTAACTGACAAGCCTTCTTTGGATCAAAAAAGTTTATCCTATTGAAAAAGAATTACCTGATTTATACCCAGCT
>JAECUM010045736.1:0-23927 GCA_016617855.1 Megalonaias nervosa
GAAAACCCCATGTTGATCTCACAAGATTATTAAGATGGCCACCCCTGGATAGCACCATATTTATTTAGGACAACTAGATACAGTCTTTCAGTTAAAACTCCATGTCTTTTGGACCATCTGTTCAGAAGTAGCAATAACATTTTCAAAATGGCTACCATGGCAGCCTTCCTGTTGGTCTGATTAGCATCAATTTCATTCAGGACCACCTGCATATCACTAGAAATCTTTCAGTGAAAACTCCATGTCTTTTGGACCATCTGTTCAGAAGTAGCAATAACATTTTCAAAATGGCTACCATGGCAGCCTTCCTGTTGGTCTGATTAGCATCAATTTCATTCAGGACCACCTGCATATCACTAGAAATCTTTCAGTGAAAACTCCATGGGGCCATGCTGAATATGGTACCCATTTTTATTATGGCCAACTAGACTTCTTAGGATGCCTTGTAGTGAAAGCCCAATGTTAATATGACCACCCAGTAAGAAAGTATTATAAAACATGTTAATGTTCTTTGGATTAGTTCAAGTTCATTTCTCAAGCTCATTGATTTCAGCTGTCTGCTTCAGACAGCATGTTTTTTTCCCCAAATACCATATATAAGGAAATTTCACCCTAGTACATGAAAAGTATGAAAGGAGGAATGAAAATCCTCTCCAATGTGCATGCTGCAAATGCATACAACCTAACCTTACACCTGTTCTTCTTTCAGAAATAATATAAAGTGTGGAGCGCAACCTATGGTGAAAACTCTGATGTTAATGTTCAGGAGAAGTAGCCATAATACGATTTTCAAGATGGCCACTATGGCAGCCGTACTGGATGTCACACTGACACCACTTTCATTTAGGACCTATTTGACATCATGATGTCTTGAGTGTATGTATGTGTGATTTGGATTTTTAATATAGCTTTAACAATTTTTCAGTCATATTGCTATGATGTCTGTAGTGTGGCAGTTTATAGTGATGTCTACCTCTTGGGCATCATGTCACAGACATGTAGCATTATGTCCTACTCAATTACATTATCCTGACACCAGGTCGACCAGTCCTAACACTAACCTCTCAATGCTGAGTGCCTAAGAAGGCAGCTGTTAGTACCATTTTAAAAGTCTTTGGTATGAATCAGCCAAGGTTTGAACCAATGACCTCCCACATCCGAGGCGGACGCTCTAACCACTAGGCCACCAGTGTGGTCTCATGAAGTTGAAAATCTGATATTAATGAAACTGTCTGTTCTGAAGGATTAGCGTCAACAAGATTTTCAAGATGGCCATCATGGCAGCCATATTCAACAAATGAGTGGTGCCATTTTCATTTAGGACCAACTATATCTTGAGACGAATGTGGGTAAAGTTTCATGACAGTCCCCCAAAAGGTTTAGAAGGAGTAGCACTACCCAACTTGAGCTAAATGACAAACGACAATAAACCATCACAAAAGATCTTTTCATCTACAACCATAAGTGAGTATATATGGTAATAATTGCTTTTTGTGAAGGTACAATGCAAAATATTTTATCTGGGACAGAAGAACTGTATTAATCTGTGGAATCTCACTCTTCTGATAGCATTGTACATGAAGATCAAAAAGAAATCTCAGGTATCAGGGCAAAGTAGTTTGCAAAATAAATAATTGCCACTGGGTCAGAGGGATAAACCATCTTATTAGATGCCAGTATTTCCTCAAGCAATTTTTCATTCCATCTGCTCATCAAAAAGATAACAATTTTCATTAAGTTTACATACATTACCACACAACGTGAATGGCAAGGAACAGTATTGGGGGGTTTATTTGGTATTATTTGCTAAATCTCTTATCATATAAAAATCAATGTCTATACAAGCTCTAAAACAAATTACTTCAAAATGAGTGGTGAATTCAATAAGATAAGGCAATCACTCTGTATATTCATATAACATGGTGGCACACAAAAGAAAAACCAGCCACCCCCAGAAAATTAAGTGGTCAGTCCCTAACAAACATAACTCATGGTTACATCTAATGATATTTTATCAAATTCACTTCTAACAGTGGAAATGAGTATTCTCAGGAAAATACTGAATGAAATGAATATTGTGCCAACTTCAATTGCCATATTGCACCTAAGAATTGTTAACAATTTATATTTTCCTCATATGTTTCAATCCTTAAATTTTAAAGTTTAAACATCTGTATTTTTCAGGGTCCCATTGGTACTTTGCATCAATTTACATGCTTTTCTGCAAAACCTTCCAACAGAAAACTCAAGCAATTCAAACCTCTCTCTCTCTCTTGACTCATCTTGCCAGCCAAAAATGGTCTCTCATGACAGGGGATTGGAGTAATCAAAGTACATGACACTGTTGATCCGTGCACGAAAAATATGGACCTAAATTACAGGTGGTCTTCCAAAACAGTGGTCTTACAAGTCAGGTTTGACTGTATAAAGATTTCAAAAACATACTGATACCAGTAACACAATACAAACATCATAATCAAAAGACTATTGATTTATTTAGTGTGTGGCAGAAAACTGCAAGAATAGCAATTCAGAATTTCACTTCTCTGATAGCAGCAATAAGATCCTAGTTGCAAACCATAGGCAGTTAAGCACTGCATTTATTTATCACTCGTGGCCAACCGTGTGGAAATTTCCTCAATTCTCATGAACAAGCATAAACCTGCTTAAAAATGACTGCAAGCATGAGTAAATTTATCTTGCCATTGTAAATATGACTGTGCTTAAATGAGCCAATTAGCGATTCTCTTCCAATCCCAAGCACTTATCAACTCATGAAATGGGCACTTTCATTGATGTGTTGAAGATTATTACATTGCATTGTTGAAGACATATTTTTGTTGATGCCTACTCATGAAAAATGACACATGCAGCCAAGGGTGATAAAGATGTGTAGCAGATTTTCACAAGTGACTTGCAACAATGCACAAAGATACATTCTTTCATATTTATCCTGTCACGACAAACAAAGATATATTCACATTTATCCTGTTACAAAGTGCAAAGATACATTTGTATTTATCCTGTCACATTGCACAAAGATACATTTTATTTATCCTGTCAGTGTGCAAAGATACATTCATATTAGTCCTGTCACAATGTGCAAGATACATTCATATTTATTCTGTCATGATGTACAAAGATACAGTCATATTGTCCTGTCACAATGCACAAAGATACATTAACATTTATCCTGTCACAATGTGCAAAGATACTTTCTTATTTATCCTGTCACATAGTACAAAGATACTTTCTTAATATTTATCCTCTCACAGTGTGCGAAGATACATTCATATTTGTCCTGTCACAATGCACAAAGATACATTCATATTTGTCCTGTCACAATGCACAAAGATACATTCACATTTATCCTGTCACAGTGTGCAAAGATACATTCATATTTGTCCTGTCACATAGTGCAAAGATACCTTCTTATTTATCCTGTCACAATGTGCAAAGATACTTTCTTATTTATCCTGTCACTTAGTACAAAGATTCTTTCTTATTTATCCTGTCACAATGTGCAAGGATGCATCAATATTTATCCTGTCACAGTGTACGAAGATACATTCATATTTGTCCTGTCACAATGCACAAAAATAGGTTCATATTTGTCCTGTCACAATGCACAAAGATACATTAACATTTATCCTGTCACAATGTACAAAGCTACATTCATATGTATCCTATCACATTGTGCAAAGAAACATTCTTATTTATCCTGTCATAATATTATGACAGAATGGTTATAACTCTGTTACACAAATTTCATCCTGTCATAAATCTGGATTGTTATATATCTTGGATAAAGTGCTACATTCAATTAATATCACTAACTTAATATCCAAAGGTTGGAACAATCCATGGAATTGTATTTTCATGAAAATGAATCTCAGTCCAAACTGTTTCTTCATAAATCATTTTACGATGGTGTCAAAAACTGAAGTAACACAAAATTTTATTTGTCCTGCAAAGTGTAGAAACCTCAGTCCCAGGCTGCAAGAAAAGATATATTTCCACCCCTGGACACCTTGTCTTAAGTCCCCCTGCAAAAAAAAATATGAGTGTTTCCGGTCTTCCAATCATTCCCATTTCACACTGCCAACCTGAGCACTTTTTTCCCCATGGAAAAAACAAAATCACAAAACAACCTGCCTATGCTAATTTAAAAACCTGTGCAATAGGAAACACACATTTATTTTTTGCCTTGTATAAAAACATGCATGTTCAAAGAACAACTACACCTACTATGGTGTGTTAATAAATATGACCTTTCAGACAAAACATTAAAATTACTGAGCAGACATGGAAAGTACTCAAGTTTCCTTGCTCTATCTCAATGGGCATAAGTGGAAAAGTACACAAAAGGAATAAAACATTCAGCAGTGACCTTGACCTTCATGATAAGACCTTGACTGGGATACATGAGATGCCATCAAACTGAGAAATAAGTACACCATGGTTTAACCTGGTAACTCAAACAGTTTGTATGATATACAGCAGAAACAAAACCTTAAAAAATGACCTATGACCTTGACCTTTACCTTAATGACAAGATTCCAAACATGCAATGCAACACATCTTCTAGTGACTGGATGTAAATATAACAAGCATCATCCATTTATTTTAAATAGCTCTCAAGTTAGAAATCAGAATGGCAATGTGACTAAAGCCTACAATATGACAGGACCCCCAATGTACTACACTTCATTTCTTTTAGTGATAATATATAGTTATACCAAGTTTCATCCCTTGATCTCAAATAGTTCTAAAATAACAATGAGAAAATGAAAATGCAAGGAAAAAATTCAACATATAAAACTAATAATTGCATATATGTATATGAAATTGCATTCCTTAATCTCATGTGGCTCAAGCATTATAGTGTGGAAAAGAAAGAATAATGGGAAACTTCAAGTACATGTCTGCCGCATGATGCCCCAGTGCTAGACATCACTATAAACTGCTACACTGCAGACATCATAGCAATATGACTGAAAAATTGTTAAAGCTATGTTAAAAATCCAAATCACACACACACACACACACACACACAGAAGAAAGGAAAGGGTGTTGGAAAGCATAAAATACTGAACTGTGATCTTGACCTTGACCCCAAAAATCACCAATGGCTATAAAGTTATATAGCAGAAACAAAAGTATGACCAATGGATTAAAGAAAATGTTGATAATAAACAACAAAATGAAAACCCAGTTGCCATATCCTCACACTTTTATGAATGTAACATGTGCCTATACCAATTTTGAGGAAAATAACATCAAATCCACTCCTGTATATTAAGATTTTATTTGTCACTGACAACTTGATTAAAAATGCTTGAATTCTGAAATTACATAAATGCTGGTCACTGCACGAAATTGATCCAACATTATTCTGACTGGTTTACAACTGCATTTATGTTTTGTTGTTGTTGTTGTTGTTGTTGTTGTTGTTGTGGGGCTTAACGTCATTTTTTAGCACACGATAGGCTATACATGGTGGCCAGTATTAATAGTGGAGGAAGAAACTGGGAAATCCGCGGAAAGAACCACCGACCCACGAGAAGCTACTGGCAAGCTTTCTCACATATCTACATTTGCCGAATCTTAGACTCGAACCCACGCAGACAGAGGTGAGATGGCAGTGATCCGTAACGGAGAGCGCTTTAGACCACTCGGCCACTCGGGGCCCCTATATATGTTTTGTAATAATTCAGTTCTAGGAGTTGATGAAAATCTATTAAAACCACATTTTGCAATAGAGTTTTCATTAATGTATCTATTCTGGTCAAATAATTCAAGGTAGATGACTCTCAACTCATCATTGAAGAGAAAGTCCATGCTGCATTTTATTTATCAAACATAATATGTAGTGACGTGTTTCACATAATCCCCACATATGAAGGAACTATTTCTGCATTTCGGTGAAATAAATTGTCAGAAAGTATTGTATTATCACCATAAGTCACCATTAGAGATTGTCAATGACATGACAAAGTTATTTTATTTGCAGCAGTTACATGTCCAACACAGTTGAAACTCATGATAACAGTACATGTACTTCCAATATTCGCATAAACAAACCATCTCCTTACCAGTCAGACATTTTTTGGCCCTGGTGAAATATGATTTATCTACTTTGCATGATCGTCATATGATCACTGCAGCCTCTTTTAACTTTGAATTGGGTAACCTGGTTGGAATTGGCACAAACTAAATCTTCTAGGGCAAAACAAGTTATGGTTAAATTAAAAATGTAAACGTAACTTGAGGTTTAGTGTGCCTACAGTTTCGAATTCATGAAAATATTATTGTCAAAAAACACTCATTGGTGTAGTGTATATATAGCACTGCAGTGAACAGAAACACTGCAATGAACTTTGTGAAGCAACAAACAATCATCTTCCTGTGATTTCATTTCATTTATCGAGTCTACCTCAGCAATATGGCTGCAGAATTTCCATAAGTAAACTTTTTGCAACACTTCATTTACAATTTCTGTATTTATGAAGAAATTACAAAATAATAAAGGGTGAACATGAACTTTCCTTGTAGGTATTCTTTAAAACAGATCTCTTCTACAAATCATATACAAATATCCCAAAAGCTCTCTTTATCTGATATCATTTACTAGTACAGGAAGCATTCATGTATTGTTAAGGACCTGTCACACATAATAAAACTGTCCGATGGAGCATGCAATCAGTAAACATTTGTGTTGTGGAATTTTGACAAAACTAGGAAGGCATACTCTTATCATGTTTATGAAACGTATCACCAGTATTCGGAACTCCAAAACTTTAATTCTATGTTGAACAATATGTAGTCCATCTGTACTGGATAAAAATGCATTGGAAAGAAAGGAACAATGATCTTCTTGGCCACTGTGTTAATTGGGTAACTAAGGTAAACCACACCTGGAAACAATTACAGTAGGTGTAATAAAACCCTTTGAAGTCAGATCTATATATAATATCAGTAATCATGAAAGTACAATTTCATGAATTCTTTCTAAATATTATTTACATTACAAATGATGCGTACATTTAAAGGAGAATTGTGACATGTGAACCCCATCATTTTATCCCCCACCCCACCCATAAAATTCAATACCATCATTTTATCAACTATTTCACAGGTGAAAAACTTCATGGATTGATTACCATTTTAAAAACCTGAAAAGATATGCTATGCCAAACATGAAAATTCCATAACATGTAAACATTTACTGACAAGTATATCACAATAAAATTATAAACAACCCTTTATTTTGTCAGCCTTCAAATTCTAATCAAATTACGTGGCAGTTTCAAGTTGGTCATGAGATGACTAAGTGTGGAGATATGCAATTATGGTAAAATAGTCACGGGGAAAAAAAAGATGTTTAACAAGATAAGAGACTGAAGGTTAAAATCTAAATGTTTATTCAAATCTGTCCCTTTATTTCAGGCCGAAGAATGCTTTGAGTAACCAATATATGCTGCCAATATCCAAATATTTACAAAGGTTTGAAATTTGTCGGTATTAAAACAATGCAAGTAAGGCATTGCTATATCTCCATGTTCTTCTTTACTGCACAGTTCCACTGTTCTACTGGCAATTCTTATTTCCACTATCCTTCTCCAGGGATACTCTGTCTGTCTGTCCATCTGCCTGTCTGTCTGTCTGTGACATAAGAAGCCCTCTAGCTGATATGACTTTAAATACAAAGGCATACTGTTCACATGATTTTCAAACTGACCACTGTTGCAACCATTTCCATTTAGAACCAAATAGATCTTGATACGAATATTGTTGCAAAGTTTCATGGCAATCCTCCAATTTTGTACCAATGGACAGATGATGGACAACAGACTATCCAATACACTCCAGATGACCAGATGACCAAAAATTACGTATGTTTTAGCAGATTTTGCACATTATTTTTGAATGTATCATTGCAAACTTTGAAGAAAAATCCACAGAGTGACTAAAAGCAAACTTGTCTATGATGATTTTGAGAAAAAATTAGGGTGGCCTACACCTGAATATTACTGTGACCTCAGCACTTTGCTTGTATTCTAATCCACTGTTAATTAGCTTGTGTCATCCTATTAGTGAACCATTAAGTTGTCAACAGTTGTTGAAACAAAGCCAGCTCAGCGACTCAATAAGCATTTAATTTGGTTCTGGCTGATTCCAGTTGGAACAGTCAGACTGACCATATTTACTTCTGAACCAAGAGCACATGACATTTATGATGATTACACTGAAATTTGACTTGAAAACACTTAATTGGTATTTATTTCTTAGTGTTGCCACCAGTAGGCATTTACCAATCTTTTCATCAATTGATATTTCTTTGTATATTATGTTACTTATTGAGACAAAATACTTTTGTTAAGGAAAATCAATCAAAACACAGTAAAACCTGTCTTGTGAGACCACACCTTCAGTCAACAAAAAAACAAATCTCTCAAGAAAGGTGGTCTCTCACAACAGGTTTGTGCATGATTACCATTTTTCATACGTCAAAATGCAACAGATTTAAGAAGGGAAAATATCCACAATTGCTGTAAATGCATTTGATTCATAATTCATAGTTCTAATAAAAATACTGCAATCATTTCATTGCAAAGTAATTTTATGCAGCAATGTAGATATATATCTATAAGAAAATATTTACAATTATATTTGGAGATCCTGTGTACATGTAGGTTAGCATAAGAACTGAAAAATTATTTATCTTGTCCCCAAATTAACTTCTCATGTCCATAAATTTCAGACTTGTTTCAAAGTAAATTAAGAATCGTACAGTTAGTTCCTCATCCTGTGTGTGGCTTTGATCAGTCTTTTGGTAAATATGGAATATCTTTCTACATGTAACAATGAATGAAATCAAAAGACAGAATTAAACCATACAGAAACAAAATAAAAATTTATTTAAAGACAAAACCAAAATGCTTAATTTGCCGATGACATAAAGAGATTAACTCGATAAACAATGGGTGTAACAGGCCTGCACCACAGAACACATGACAGCTTGGTTTGGGTATTAATAATGGCAAAACAAAAAAATATCAACAAATAACAAGAACCGTTTACAATGACAACTGAATCTTGAAAAAGATATTTATTTATTCAGGACAATTGCAAAGACCTCATTCACCCTCTGCATTACCGATCAACTCCAAAGACAAACAACTAGTCCGAGTTTCCTCTTACCCTTCCCGCCCCATTTTAGATTTTATGTATTTTGACATTTATGTTGGGGTGTGGGGTCAAAGCCAATTGCCGATTGAAAAGTTGGAATTCAGCACCACCTCACAGTAGCAGCATAGGGTAACCACTTACTGGTGGGCCTAGCAAACTTAAACAACCTTGCATCAAGCCGTATCTGCGTGAAATCAATAGGAAGATGATTTAGTTTCTCAGAAACTGCCAGAGCAAAATGCACCTGCAGATCAGGGTCTATGCTGTTTGTTCTACTGATTACTCCTACCAAACTGTAGAGACCAAGATATGCTGGTACATTTTATGATGACAGATCTGGGTCTATGCAGCTTGCAGTCCAAGTATAAACAATAAATACATTTACACTTTATCATGAGAGATGATGAACAATAATAAAATGGATCGAGGTTTAACAGCATGTTTACTTTTGTTGTCAGTGATGAATCTGCCTGTAGTACATACATTCACATCCATTTTTTATTATTTGCAAACTGAACACCTATTAGCTGTCATTCACATGCACACTGTACTTGTGTCATGTGATATTCATGAGATTTCCAGTGTGGGTCTAACCAGGTAAAATCTTGCACAACCCCAATATAGCAAAGAAACAAAAAAAAACCCCAACAGATCACCATTTCATCTATGAGAAAGGATATGTGGGTGGCTGCAATTTGAGTATTTTAGCTGTAATGTGTAAGTTGACGATCTATAATTACAGTGTGCAGGGGGTAACATCCGTGCCAGGCTATAAATCAACACATGATTATTGAGCACCTTCTGCCTTGTAAATGAGAACAAAGTAATATGCCAAAAAAATACACACCAAACTTTCAAGTAATAATTATATAAGATCTTTTTGACTGCATCATTACTTGTATTTATGTCTGTGGCTTTACTAAATTTTTGCGGAAAGATTCAAAAAATTCTTGTACATTCCTTTACTATGGTTTAAATTTCAAGCAACTGTATTAATGAATTTAATCAGAAATATCATAAATACAGTAGAAAAAAAAGAAGAAAATTCTCAGCAGGTTTTGTGATATTACTGGTAAACCCCATTTCATTAGTGAAGTAACATAAATTTTACCTGTCCTGCAAGTAAAATTACATGTACCTTTATGTCCAATATTACTTCCAATAATATTTGGACCCTTTCATTTTTGGCCTCGAACTGCAATTGTACTCAGATAAAAAATCCATTTCATTGATACAAAGCTCAACTGTGCTCAGAGTCAAAAGAACATCCATTTCGTTGATATGAAGTTCAACTGTGCTCAGAGTCAAAAGAACATCCATTTCATTGATACAAAGTTCAACTGTGCTCAGAGTCAAAAGAACATCCATTTCATTGATACGAAGTTCAACTGTGCTCAGAGTCAAAAGAACATCCATTTCATTGATACGAAGTTCAACTGTGCTCAGAGTCAAAAGAACATCCATTTCATTGATACAAAGTTCAACTGTGCTCAGAGTCAAAAGAACATCCATTTCATTGATACGAAGTTCAACTGTGCTCAGAGTCAAAAGAACATCCATTTCATTGATACGAAGTTCAACTGTGCTCAGAGTCAAAAGAACATCCATTTCATTGATACGAAGTTCAACTGTGCTCAGAGTCAAAAGAACATCCATTTCATTGATACAAAGTTCAACTGTGCTCAGAGTCAAAAGAACATCCATTTCATTGATACGAAGTTCAACTGTGCTCAGAGTCAAAAGAACATCCATTTCATTGATACAAAGTAGAAAGATTGCTACTTTCAAAAGATAACAGTGAAAGAAGAATTTAACAAGAAGCTGATGGTTGATAAATGTATCCTATCTGAAATTTTACATTTTTCCCACTATTCATAGCAGACAATGATGCGCTTTCTTTACATCTCTACAGATCTCAATCTGATTAAAATCAGATCTCCACTGTCCTTCACACAGGACAACAGAGATCTTATTTGAATCTGACTGCTACATATCTATACCTAGTTTCCAATTCCAGAATATATATGCAAAGGTATATGGTTTCCCATCAAAGTTAAGTAGTTCTGTCTTGCTTCCAAATAAATGTAAACATGAAGTACTACAAGATAAATACAATAGGTAAAGATGTGTAAATTCTGTAATATATGTATTTGTAAAACATTAGGCTACAAATGAACTTTTTAACATAATACTTTCACATTAAAATAATATAAACAGTATTCCATCTAAAAGTGCGTATCATTTTCCTGATAGTACACCATGATAAAGTTCTATAATCGAGTTCAAATAAAAAAATAAATAAGTAGAAAAAGAAATTGTTTCACATAATAGAAGTTGATATAAGATTGAGTTCCACTATCAGTGTATACACTCTGCTCAAGTTACACCCTTCAAGAGGTACACATGAATCAGATAATGTTTTCCTGTCCTCTATGGGCACAACACTGCCTCATCTCTAATATTTGTTATATATGAGGGAGTCCACTCTCCAATGATGGATTCGATGTTACGATCTTAATTTGTGGAATTTTCATTCCACAAGTTTTGCCTAGTACATAGGACATGCCGATTTATTTAAAATTAAAATCAGTTTATGAAGTATTCCATTCAGAAATCGATGACTGAAGATACGATATATCATAGTAAGTGGACTTTGAATGCTTGAACATTCCTATGGTAAAAATTACTTCTCCAACCAAAGTTCCAACGATGCAACGCTAGATGCCAAGCAAGTCCCATGCACGTTTTGTTACGCTGTAGTAAGTCAATGGTAGTGAGTCAATGGGCAAACTGAGTCACCATTGTTGTCTCATGACCATGACTCAGTTGATCTGTTTCTTTCCTCTCTTGAGTGTATGGTGAAATGCATCAGGCTCTCCTCCCTCGCGAACATGATCATGGCGTGTTTTTACATTCACAAGTTTTCTGTGGATACTCACTGCTGGATCTCTTACCTCCACTAACGAAAAACTGCGTAATTTGCAATTATATCTACGATTAAGTATGAGTATGTTACAGAAGCAATGGGTGTTTAAAGTTTGCCTTGAACACATGGATGACCCCGTACATTCCAATGAAAATGGATCAACTCACAAAGACCACGAATGAGATTAAGAATGATTTCTTCAAACTCATGAACTATTCTGTGTTCGGCAAGACTATGGAGAATCTTCAGAAATGTCTTTGCGTAGACCTTGTCAGTGAACCGGCCTCTCTAAATGTCCAAGTTTTAGCTCATGGCCATAGTAATTGTATGTGTGACTGCCGAAGTTTTACATTGCATTTCGTCGTTTTATACAGACCCATTGCAGGTATCATGAAGTGCACAAGCTTCTTGATTGATGAGAACTATTACACCACTATCACGATCATATTACTTACATGAGTGTGTGTTCTACAGTGAACTTCGGATAATATGTTTTAGCACAGTCGACTTCAGATATTATATTTTCAGGTATTTATTACACTGAGAATCTAAACTTATTTAATGCATAAATAAAAGAAAGGAATAATTTTAAGTCAGATGGTGACACTGATCTGGTCAAAGAAACATCGGAAGGGTGTATATTGTTACACTAAAGTAAGTTTATCCTCGCTACAAACCAAGCTAAAGATAGTCCCTGATGTAATCACTACTTACGCGCAGATCCCAAAATAAATCATGACTGTGTGCACTAATCTGTTCATTGGCCTTAAAAGACTGTTTGCTGTCGTTTATGTGGTCTGGAACCTCGTCAACGCTGTCATTTCCCACACACACCCAAGAAGCTGTTGGAGGGTACAGTGGATGCTGTGTCCCTCCGTTCCCCTCCCTCCCTCCCCCCCTCCCCCCAGGCGAATGAAAGGGTGCAGACTTACTATGGGTTTGCCCAAGTTGGCTTCTATGGTATTTCCTTGGACAGTAAACACCCTAATTGCCTTGGAACTAAATAACTTACTTGTGTTGCTGTGCTGTAAAACACCAAACCAAACTCCTGATTTCTGTATTTTAAGGGCCTGTATAGCCAGCATCTCTCTGAGCCATCAAAAACCAAATAAAATATATAATTCAATATTCAGCAGATGCAAGATGCAAAAAAAGTGTTATTTACAGAGGGTCTTTTTCTCTGTCCTTATTAGTGTCAAAATAAACTAGAAATGTGTGCATGGAACACAGATGCCCCACCATACTGCCTGAAAACAGATCCTAAACACAACACCTTTGCAAGGTGTTAAGTTGTGGATGGATGGACAGATGGATGCATGGATGGGTATCAATATATGCCTCTGTGCCATTGTAGAACATTAAAAAATAAAAATAAAGAATGTAGACTATTTACAGAAACCTGAGGCTCAAAATTCCCTAACCATTTTTGTCACTCCAATCACAAAAGAAAGGGCAGATGGGGAGTTTGTCACTGTTGTTATATTTGTCTGTGAAATGTGACACCTAGCCAAGTCTGGTGATAGCAGTCTACTGAAATGAGTAACCTGTATAGTGGGGGTATTTATGGAGTAACTTGATACCACTCCCTCTCCACACCCTTTTAACCTGGGACTAATCCACACTGTCTTAATATCTATGCTTAAGTGTGTGTAATGCTACCACAACACCTAACAACATGGACCTGGTCTGCCGTCCCATAATGCACTATCAGACCCTGATATGCATGACCAGCATGACAAATCACTCTGGATCTATAATATCTACAGTTGGGTTTATGTTAATGACAGTGGTAGCTCCTTATCTAGGGCTACCATAATTGAACCTTCAAAAAAGAGGATACTCAGAAAGTCTTTGTATCTGTATTAGCTTCTGTGTAGAGATTTAAGGTCCGAAAAAGAGCACATGCCAGGGGTGGGGTTGGGGTGTGTGAAAAGATGATGTATAGCAACCCTATCCTTGTATACCTATGTGCTAGTAGATCACCAGTCCAGATTGATGATGTAGACCTCTTCCCAACTATATTTAAGAATCCTAGAACTGCACAACCTTCATTAGTATATTTACTGTATTGTATATGTGATCAAATGCATGACATCTGATTATACCCTAAATGCCTTGCATTAGATTGAATATATGCTAATTGTCTTACATTAGATTGAATATACCCTAATTGTCTTTCATTAGATTGAATATACCCTAACTGTCTTAAATTACACTGAATATACCTAATTGTCTTACATTAGATTGAATATACCCTAACTGTCTTACATTAGACTGAATATACCCTAACTGTCTTACATTAGATTGAATATACCCTAATTGTCTTACATTACATTGAATATACCCTAATTGTCTTACATTGAATTGAATATACCCTAATTGTCTTACATTACATTGAATATACCCTAATTGTCTTACATTAGATTGAATATACCCTAATTGTCTTACATTACATTGAATATACCCTAACTGTCTTACATTACACTGAATATACCCTAATTGTCTTACATTACATTGAATATACCCTAATTGCCTTACATTAGATTGAATATACCCTAATTGTCTAACATTACATTGAATATACCCTAATTGTCTTACATTACACTGAATATACCCTAACTGTCTTAAATTATATTGAATATACCCTAATTGTCTTACATTACATTGAATATACCCTAATTGTCTTACATTAGATTGAATATACCCTAATTGTCTTACATTACACTGAATATACCCTAATTGTCTTACATTACATCGAATATACCCTAATTGTCTTACATTAAACTGAATATACCCTCATATATCTTACATAAAGTATATTTATTGGTATATGAGATAACACAGCAGTGATTTTTTAAATGGAGAAATTACAAGATCATACAGCAAAAATAACAACAACATTAATATAACAATAACGCTAATAACAATAAAATAAAAACTACGACAACTAATGTAGTTAAAAATAAAACGAGGTTGGTTGGAAAATGTGCTTTCTTTGTCCAAAAAATTGTTTGATAAATATTCAACATGTTCACTTTATTTGAATATTGTATAATAATGTACTTGTTAGTAATATTTAGTCCCTATGTACCAGTAAGACCTCCAAAGCTTTGTTACAATAGATGCCAAAATTAATTTTCTGCCTCAAAATTGATTATACATAGTCTTTTGTTCATATTTTATTGCTAATACATTTGTTGTAACTCAAAGTTTCTAAGTTTCACCCCTGCTCTTTGTTTATTTTGATAAAAAGACCAAATGTATGTGCTGTCTAAAATACATGGTGTGTCCTGTATCCTCACAATATTAAACACAAGCAGGATTTAAACATGTGCTCATTCAGAAAGTGAAAATTTAATCTGACCACTACAACATGAATTGGTCATGATATTAACTTAAATATTGCATCTCAATTTGTCAACACTACATCTCAATTTGTCAACATATTTCTCAACACTGTGCTTAAAACTTCTAAGCAAAGTGCCAGTAACAAATAATTGTAAATAATATAAATATTGGATAATATACCTAAGTTACACCTATGTAGGAAATCCTTGCAAGCCTATAGGTTTGATTAATGCTTGCTGGGTGTGTGAAATTTTGTACATACTTCAACACAAGAATTGTGTTCCTAGTAAATTGTGAATTCAAAGATCTACATTACAGCCATCTCAGTCTGTTGAACCAATGTTTGACCTGCAGGAGTTGCCTCCCCTAACCTATGCAATGCCTTTACTGTTACACTTGGTTATAGATCTACAGATACCATCAAATGTCTCTCTAAAATACCACATTTCCCACAACCAAACATCTACATGTGACAGGCTTAAGAAATGCTGCAAAAGGTTCATGAATAAATGGAAAGGAAGTTTTAGTATTATGCACAGGCTACAGTTTTTTTTTATCACTGACCTGCAGAAGGTTCTTGCTATAAAACCAACTACAAGTTAATATTTTCTTCCTTAAGGTGGCATTTACCTCTAAAGTGCTCCAGAAATTAATCATGATGAAATATAATGTTGAAACAATACTGACATTTTTTGGGAAAAATCTGTCATAAAACCAGTGACTTTCCTGAGCTAATGAGCCGTATTTGAAAAGTACTCAGGCTGACAATTTTTCAAGAAGGCTTTACATAAAGTGCAAGAAAAATTTATGAAATATAATGTTGAAACAATACTGACATTTTTTGGGAAAAATCTGTCATAAAACCAGTGACTTTCCTGAGCTAATGAGCCGTATTTGAAAAGTACTCAGGCTGACAATTTTTCAAGAAGGCTTTACATAAAGTGCAAGAAAAATTTATGGTTTCACCTACCAGAAACAAACAGTAAAATTATACAGAATTCCTCTTCATAGAGTTTGAAATGACATGTACCATTACTTGCTTCTAAGTTGAGTCAAACTGCAAACAAGATCCTGATCTGTCGTAGTAAAAATCACCCTGCAGATCAGGTCTATGTTGTTTGTTCATCCGATTACTCCTAGCAATCTGCACAGACCCAGATCTGCTGGTGCATTCTGTCATGGCAGATCTGGGTCTGTGCAGTTTGCAGTTGGACTCGTCTTATCAGTGAGTATAGATGGTATACCCATCATCTTTAAATGACGTCCTTTCCTTGTTATCTCGACTCCTGTGGGGTCAGGGATGCAGAGAATATGCATTCATTGTACAAGGTGACAAACAGAGGCAGGATTTGTGGCAGCTCAGTGGTTAGCATGCTAGACCCAAAACTTAAATGATGCAGGTTCGAATCCTATCATCTGATCAGGCCAGATCAGCTACGTTGGTGTGTTCTTAGGGAAGGCCCTTAACTACGACTGCCTCAGAACTAAACAGACTACATGCATTGTGAAGTAAAATACCAAATAAAAACTATTCGTTACAACCTCTTTTTAATTATGTACAGGAAAGACCCTCAAAAGTTTCATGTATTTTTTAGAAGATTCACATGTGTGTCATTATGTCTTTCATTAACCCAGCGTTATTTCCGTTAAGTATCCATGAGTTTCAAACTGATCAAACTGATTCATCATCATGTTATGTTTTCATTTGGTATCATGTCAAAAGATACATTAGATTTGATCACCAAGTTATCCATCCATTATGTTTTCTGATATATAAATAGAAATTAGCAGAAGCAACTTTCATCCTCAGTACAGAAAAGTTAAAACAGAACGATGAAAAGGACACTGCATATCATCACTATCTTAGTTACAAGGAAATCCGACAGAATTATATTTTTGTATTTGCCTTAAACAGCAAAATGATTACTTTGTTTCTGCATATTTATGTCAATTTATGGAACATGATGAAGCCAACAAATCAAGAACATTTTCAAGTCTTCTCTGTAAATCAACACAAATTGACATTTACTGAGGGAAATATTTGGCTTGAGCTTTTGTTTTAACAAATTTGTGTGGTCTTTGTTCCATACAAATAAACATTTGTTTGAAAATGAATTTGAAAAGTGAGCAAATGGATTTTAATGAATCATACCAGCTATTGAGTTTACTCAACTACTGTCTGCCTTATATACTCACTTATAAGTTGGGCCCAACTGCAAACAACACAGACCTCAATCTACTGCCACACTAGCAAATCATGATCTATTTTGTTTGTTCTAACAATTACTCCTAAGAAACTGCAGATACCCAGATCTGCTGGTACACTGTGGGATTGCAGATCTGTGTGTGTGTGCAGTTTGCAATTGGACTTGACTTATAAGCAAGTACATATGGTACTTTGTAGCCAATTACATTTCCACTTTTGTTATCTGCAGTGACATTTTCAAATAAATAAATATATAAAGGATTCCATTTGAAAATCTATACCAATAATTTTATACTCATATTTATTTTCTCTTCATAATTCAAACCCATTAATGCAATTCTTGGATCAGCCTCTATTTAACAAACAATTACCTGAAAGCAGTATTGATTTCAATAGCTAACAGTTCCAGTGTTGCCATTTTTTAAAAATCTCCAAACATGACAGAATGAGGGAATTATGTAAACAAGATGCTGAAGTGGACCTGAGACTGCTAACCTATATGATATATGACTAATGGCATAATGCAAAAAGAGTTGGCCAAGAAATGACATTTTGCCTAATGGCATAATGCAAAATGACATCTGGCCTAATGGCATAATGCAAAAAGAGTTGGCCATGATACAATATCTACCTAATGGCTTAATGCAAAGAGAGCTGGCCAAGAAATGATATTTGCAAAGAAGAGTTGGCCAAGAAAGGACATCTACCTATTGGCATAATGCAAGAAGTGTTGGTCAAGAAATGACATCTACCTAATGGCAGAGTGTACAAAGATTTGGCCAAGAAATTACTTCTGCCTAAAGGCATAGTGCAAAAAGAGTTGGTCAAGAAATGACATCTGCCTAATGGCATAATGAAGAAAAGTTGGCCAAAAAATTGCATCTGCCTAATGGCATAATGTAAAAAGAGTTGGCCCAAAATGGCATCTGCCTAATGGAATAATGCAAGAAGAGTTGGCCAAAAAATTAAATCTGCCTAATGGCATAATGCAAGAAGAGTTGGCCAAACATGACATCTGCCTAATGGCATAATGCAAAAGATTGTGCTAGTGGGTTGCTTACTCCATATGTCTTTCAATGCAGTTGACTGCATAAGGTATGAAAACAACTGGTTCTATTACTTGTATCTTAAACAACCTTTGGTCCAATAATTTGTCCAATATTGCTAGGCCTTTAGGCAAAAAATACATTCTATCAAAGCTAGTCAAGCCCTCTTGAGTGGGTTTATTTCTGATAATTGTTTAAATGTTGTTTTTTTATATTTCTGTAATGGTGGTCATATATAACTGTAGATCTGTACCACCTGTAGACATCTGAAAGGCCTTCAGACTAGAATGGTTTGTCAAACCTGGTCAAATTCTGCTGAGCATTTTTTGAAATAAAGTTTTGCAAGGCTTGTCTATTCTTAGTAACATATTTTATGGCAGATCAGCATCATTACAGTAAAAAGCCAAGATGCTTCCTATCCAATTTTTGGATTGATTGATTTTTGAGTCATTTAATGAATTTTCCATTTTTATTAATGGTGGTCATCTAATGTCAAATCAGCATCATTTGTTCTAAATTGAAAGCTTTCAATGCCGTGATGCTTTTTTGACAAATTTGTTTTTGACAAAAAGATGTTGAAAAGAGTTTGTTTTATTTTTAGTACTAGCAGCCATATTTGATGGCAAATTAGCACAATTTGTATTCATCTGAAAGCCATTCAGGCCTGCACGCTGTCTAATCAGGAAAAATTCTGCTGAGTAATTCTTGAGAAGTCGTTCAAAGTTTTTTCTAGTTTTAGTAAAAGCAGCAAATTAGCATCACTTTGTATGACTTTAAAAGCCAATATACTTTTTGTCAAATTCAGTCAAATACTGCTGAGTTTTTTTTTAGAAGAAATAGTTCCTAAAAATTAATCTCTTTTTAGAAATGGTGGACACATTGTATGGCAGATAGCATCACATGCACAAACCTGAAAGACCTCTAAGTGCTTTCTGTCAAATTTAGTCATATTCTTGAGCGGCTGATAAGAAGTTATTTAAGAATTTATTTCTTGTAACAACAACCACATTTGATGGTTGATCATTTGTATAAAACTAAAAGACCTCTATGCTTCCTGTCAAAATTTAATCATATTCTGGAAAGAGGTTTTTGAGAAGTCGTTTAAAGACTGTTCTATATTTAGTAACAGTGGCCATGTTGGATTGCAGATCAGCATCATTTGCATAAATCTGAATGCCCTTTCAATATGGATGCTCTCAGCCAAACTTGGTAAAAACTGTGTCTCACAATATTAGAGAAAATGTTCATTTTCTTTATGGACACACAATGGATCACATACGTTGCTGAGCAACAAGGAAAGCCCACATGCACTTACAGTTAGATGAGTTTAAAATTGCAACAGTGAAAACAGGTAATTATCTTTTTAAGTAGATACATCTTTTCAAGTCACAATTTAGATTTAAACATGACAATAAAAAAATTTAGTTTGTTTAAACTGATTTCACTGGGCTGACCAAGCAAAATAGCATACATGCATTTCACTTGACCATTAGCTGCACAGTCATGTGATGATGTCTGAATGTTATGTCATACAGAGTGTTACTGTTCATGACACATGCTGATATTGTACAAGATAAATAGCTGTTTTTCTCCATGCATTGTACAGGAAGACAAAATGGGTTCATGTTAGAATATTTCTCCATGCATTGTACTGGGAGACAAAATGGGTTCATGTTAGAATATTTTTCCATGCATTGCACTGGGAGACAAAATGGGTTCATGTTAGAATATTTCTCCATTCATTGTACTGGGAGATAAAATGGGTTCATGTTAGAATATTTCAAAATCCAATTGCACATATCAGGACACTTAAGTACACCAAGTATTACTTTGCAGAGTTAATTCCCTTAGCTAGGGTGCCATGTAGTTTACATAAGTAACAAAACTCCATCAAATGAAGATCTTCCATTTATTGAGAAAAAGTCAACCAGTGTTAAAACACTGTGTGAATAGATCTCACTTTTTATGACATTTATTCAACAGATGTCTAGGATTACCTAACTCTGGAATTTTATCTATATATATATATATATATATATATATATATATATATATATATATATATATATATATATATATCTCCTCTTTACAAAGTCTCTGGTTTCAAAACTAAAGTCCATTTGTCGAAAGAGACAACTGCTCACAAATGGTAACAAATAAAACGTCCAATGGATACATTTCTTAAAAGGATGCCAAATCAGATATAATTAACTATGTTTAACTCAAATTTGGTCCAAATCAAGTAAAGCTTGCTGAGATGTCTTCTGTGATAAAAATGTTCATGAAAACAAACTGTTTCAAACCACCCATAGTTCAATGAACAAAGAAACAACAAAATAAAATGAACAATAACAACTATCATACAAAAGCTGACAGTTCTGTTAAGACCTGCCATGGTCTACATTGTATGTGTTATTATCTTGATTAATTATGTTTTTAAAGAATGGTTAGTCAAATTCAACTATGCATAACTAAAAGAAAATTATATTATTCTGAAGTACAAAAACTGTATTTTTTGAGAATTTTTGTACACAGGGATACATTAGGTCCTTAAATTTACGGTCTGTAGTATATACAAATTCCACAAACATGATTAGCATGTACTCGCCTGGAAGTTGAGTCAACTGCAAACAACATACACCATGATCAGTCATCACATAATGAACCAGCAGATCAGGATCTGTGCAATTTGCCTGTCATTACATAATGAACCAGAAGATCAGGGTCTGTGCAATTTGCCTGTCATCACATAATGAACTAGCAGATCAGGGTCTGTGCAGTTTGCCTGTCATTGCATAATGAACCAGCAGATCAGGATCTGTGCAATTTGCCTGTCATTACATAATGAACCAGAAGATCAGGGTCTGTGCAGTTTGCCTGTCATTGCATAATGAACCAGCAGATCAGGGTCTGTGCAGTTTGCAGTTGGACTTGTTTTATAATGATATACAGCACTAAATAACAGAGAATTTACAGGAGAAAGGAAGTAGCCTAAAATACTTGGAGTAAAAATTGAGAGACGTTTACATTAAAGCACTTTGTAAAATAATTCAGCAGAATTCATGGATCCAATGGTAGATCAGTAAAGTGTCTGGCTCATAATGCAAAAGTCCCAGGTTTGATACCTGCCCAGGCCACCAGGGGTAAGCTGCTGTGTTGTGTTCTTGAGAAAGGTTCTAAGTTCCCATTTCCTTGGCATAATAAAGCCATTCATGTTCATGAAATGAGATGCTACCACATGATCTTGGGCATCTCATACATTGACCATGTAACCAATGAAGAAGTCCATAACAGGATCCAGCGAGCCATCGGATCCTATGAAGACCTCTTGACCACTGTAAAAAAGTGCAAACTGAAGTGGTACAGTAATGTCTCAAGATCATCTGGACTGGCAAAAACAATCTTGCAAGGCACAATCGGAGGGTGCAGAAGAAGTGGCAGACAGAAAAGAGATGGGAAGACAACATTAAGGAGTGGACAGGCATGGGATTTGGAGATTCCCAAAGGGCAGTAGAGAGCAGGGAAAGATGGAGAGAATTGGTTTTAAAGTCAACTGTGATGCCCCAATGACTTCTTGGGTTAAGGGATTGATGACGATGATGATGATGATGATGACGATGATGATGATGTCATTAAAACCAACAACACAAATAATCAATCATCATTGTCCATATTTATACAATGAATACCCATTAGAGGATTAATTATAATGTTGAGATAAAATGTATACCTGTTTGAGGATTAATTATAATGTTAAATAAAATGTATACCTGTTTGAGAATTAGTATCAATGTTGAGATAAAATGTACACATGTTAGAAGATTAATATTAATGTTGAGATAAAATGTATACGTGTTAGATGATTAATATTAAGGTTGATATAAAACATATACATGTTAGAGGATTAATATTAATGTTGAAATGTATACATGTTAGAGAATTAATATTAATGCTGAGATAAAAGTATACATGTAAGAGGATTAATATTAAGGTTGAGATAAAATATATATCCATTTGAGGATTTATACTAATACTGAGAGAAACCTCTAAACATATGTAATTACTGTAGTAGACAGCATCAAATAACTTACATGCTTACAATGTTTTAATAGAGTTCAATTCTGTGATTGCTTACACTCAAACAGAGCACTGAAAAGATTCCCATCTTTTCTAAGTCATTTCTTAGTGTGTGTTTTGGTGTTCGTCCACTGTCCAAGTGTCATTTGTGATTTAACAACAGTAGGTAAGCAAATTACCTTTTCCCAATAACATGTAACTATCTCCAAAATCAACAATGAAATCTGGTATTAAAGTAATCTCTGCTAAGATGCAAGAGATATACCATATATGCTCACTATTAAGACTAGCCCTACTGAAAACTGCAAAGACCCAGATTTGTCGTTGCATAATGTACCAGCAGATCTGGATCTGTACAGTTTGTTAGGAGTAGTCAGTAGAACAAACAATATATGTTTGCAGTTTGACTTGACTTATAAGTGTATATATATGGTAATTTTTCATGTGTACACGCGTTACAAGCATCAGATAAAATATATGTAACAAAAATATTTCACATTTTTATACCAAAGTCTGTACTTCTAGGCTGATTAGTATCACATTGTTTAGCACACCGTCACATGCAGTAAATAAGTAAAGATTATTCTATTCATTTCAAAAAGTCATGTCAAATGGTTTAGAAAAAGATGATAATTACCATGAAAACAGGCAAATACCATGACCAAATGTACTGTAAATCAATGCCAAATCAGCGGACATCTTGTTTTTGTTTTTTTTACTTGTCATTGATTTACAAAAGTATAAAGAACAATGCATTCCATTGCAGCAAATGTTTCCAACAGGAGATGGGGTTTTTTTTACATAATTTTAAGTAATTCCTCATTTGGCTGAGGTGAAACTTAGCATTTATCTTTCATGGAGTCATCAAGTTTAGTACCTTGCACTGCATTATACACTTAAATAATGGTATTATTAAAAGTCTTTCCTTGAAAAGTCTCAACTTGGTCCCGGTAATTATTTGACAATTGTAACTTGAATTTTAAGTCCATATCACTGTGTGTATATGAATTGGGTCTTTCTTTGTATGTCAGAAACTAGCCTATACTTTCATATTTTCAACCAGTGGATCAGCATAGATCGGCTGACATGGCATGCCCTTGGGAAAGATACTGGATCAGCCCAGACTGGCTCA
>JAECUM010045737.1:0-42462 GCA_016617855.1 Megalonaias nervosa
ACAAATCATATGTCAATCTAAAATACCTTCAAAGATGACTTTACGGTGAAGTTCTTGTCAGGGGTTGACCTGCATTTTTTTGAGAGGCTGAATTGTAAACAAAACACCATGCAATGGAACACAGATTTCACTTCCGGATCATCAACCAAGGCCTTATTACTCACTGTGCACTGTCGCCGAAATACACACAGACAACCACACCATAAGTTCATTTTCTAAAGAATAAACAATTGCCTTTAAATCCTTACCAAGAATGCCTAAATCTAACTCTTGTATCACCACCAAACGGAGACAGGAAAAAATGATCTAAAAATAGACTGGGACTACATTCGTGCTGAACCGGAACTATTAATTGTGACCTAAGGCCATTTAGAACTGCATTCTGAACTACTTTCTTATATGCCAATTTTTGTTTTAGGGGAAAAGCCGAGGATGCTCAGATTGATATTTATTTTTGCAGAACTTCAAAATGGCTGCGCCCTTACTGAAGAATGCTGTCACCAATTTTGTGAATGAGCATAAAGATTCGGCATCTTCTGAAGTGGCAAATGGTGCCCATTCTATATTGATATTTTTAACTGTTCATTTAATTTCTAAAATTGAGTAGCTTCTATGTGACTCACTTTATTTTACGTTTTCATGCATTTATTGTTATGTAGTTATTTACATTGATTTACATTGTAAACGGTTATGCGAGAGAGAGAGAGAGAGAGAGAGAGAGAGAGGACACGATTGATGATGTACCAGCTTTTGCAACTAAAGTGAGCTATTTTAAATGAATATGCATCCAAAAATTCTTAAATCAAGTTATATCTGTTTCGTAAATGCAGCTTGGCGTCCAATCTCCATATATATTGATCGGGAGATGGGGATGCAATGAAATAAATACAGTTTATGTTTATTTTTTGTTATGTAAAAACTTCACCCTACATAATTTAATAAAATGAATAGTATAAAAACTGTTTCTTGTAGTACAATACATCTTTATAGACTCGTATTATTTGGGAAAAATGAATGAAAGCTCTTTTAAGTCCCATCCGTCTGTGACATGCATCCTTTTCCCTACCCTCAAAATAACTTTCAGATTTCATTGATTCATTAATAATAATGGTTTGAATTTATTGTAGCTATATTTTATATTGACTGACACAGATTGTGTGAGAATATTATATTAAACAATCACCGTTGTGTGTATATATATATATATATATATATATATATATATATATATATATATATATAATGTTGCAAATGTACAGATTGATGTTCAGCATCAAGAGGTCAATGTTAGGACTGGTCGACCTGGTGTCAGGATAATTGTGACTTGGTGGGACATGATGCCACATGTTTGCGGCATGATGTTTCAGTGCAGGACATCACTATGAACTGCCACATTACAGATAACGTTGCGATATGACTAAAACATTGTTAAAGCTATGTTAAAAATCCAAATCACACACACATACATATACACGCACGCTCAGACTGATGCGTATAGTATTTTGAAAAAAAAATATATGAGTATATCCAATTCTGGGATCAGAATACCAGAGCACTTGTGTGTGATATGTTAGAGACAGATTAAATCACCATTTCATTAAATGCATTGTACAGATTTGTCAAAGATGCTCAAAAGATGTATGATTTTTCAAATATAAACTTAGAGCCTCTTGATAAATTAATCAGCTTAGGAATTATCTTGCAAGTTGTGATATATATTTCATCTGCATCGTTTGTTAATTTGTTCTTTTTTTTTATTTTCATAATTTCATTATATTCTATTGTAATTAATATTGTATGTTGGACCTTGTCCAAAATGAAGCTTATTTTCAACTTGGCCTTAATTATTGATTTTTTTAAAATTCTGTAAACAACTTATAGCTAAAATATTTCACTATGTGTATGGGTTTAATATTGGGATCATTATTAAAAGAAGTAAGCATGTTTATTTGGGTCTGGGTCTAGATTATTGGAATATCCCTACAAAATACCTGGTGGATCTGACATCGTTCAGGTTATATACTTTAATTTTAGTAACAGACTTTCTAATTATAGCTAACATTTTATTTTGTAAACATTAAGAAGTTTCTGGAAGGTTATTTTCCATTAGGTAATAATTTGTTTTAGAAAATGCTAATTGTGACCTGAGGTCACGTAGAGGACTATATAATAGTATGTTACATGTAGGCTTGTACAAAAGTAAGAAAAGAAAAGAGTGATGTCAACAAGCTTTGTAAATTTAACAAAATAATTTATTTCCCTAGAAAACAAGGTAAAAATATGAAATAGGACTTACGGTTTGTGAATATAATCCAAAAATTAATCCTAGAATTGAAAAATATAAGTCCTATCACCAAACAGTTCTAATTAATCCAAGTTTGAATCTCAATGAATTTCCATTATGGAAGACAATGACGTCCTCTATAACCAGTTTGTGTTGATGTGTCAACAGTTCCTTTTTGAGTTACCAAGAATATAATTACGGCTTTTAAATTCCGAATAATTTAGTGAATGTCTTTGTCCAAGAATTTAGTTGAAGAAGAGTATTTTCCAGGGTGAATAAATTATTTTAAATACGAAAATCAACTCAGATGGCAATAACAAGACAAATACCTTGAGCCCGAAGGTATATATTTACGACTGAACAAATCCACTAGAAAATGTGTTTTAACCCGCGATTTTAGATCACATGATGGGTCATGTGGTCACCTAACTTGAACAACGCAGTAAAAAAAAAATGCCAATTTGCACGTAGGCTAGAATAGCCCTATCTAAGAATCAGATTCCCACACTGGAAATGAATTTAAAAATGAAACTGTTTACAACAGACTAACATGTGGGCAGAACATGACCTTGGTAATGACCAATCATTTTCACTCAATGTTTACAAAATCAGAACCAAGGTCAAGAACTAGGTTAGCTAAAAATAAGAATGTAGCAATCGAACTGCGTTGTTATCAGGTCAAAACAGAAAACTGAACCTTCCGAAAAAAGTCAAATCCAGTGAATAAAGTTATCATTACAATAACGAAATGAAATAAAAATAAAATAAAAAAGAATTTAAAACTAACACACAAATAATTTAATTACATGTACGTAACACTTATCACTAGAAAAATTATTCATTTATGCTTTAAGATCTAGCAGAATTAATTTTATATTATTGTTGTGTCCAGAAGTTCAATTGGACTGGAATTATTTCTTCAGATTATTTAATTCAGTGATTTTGTTTCTTAAGGAATTACAGAATGCTCATAAAAAAATAGTATTCTTGGACAGACATTTGCTGGGCTTTATAGTGAATTTAAACCTGGAATTATATTACCTTGTTTCAACAAAAGACTGTTGGTACAACAACACAATACATGCCACCACAGGCACATCAACACTTTCAATGTTTAATTTAATTTGGATTTCTACTAAAGTTTATTCAGAATGTTTATGTTTATTATTAGGGCTTGTTGAATTTTACAAAGATTGTTTGCTTCTCAATATTTTCAGTTACATTAAGAGCATAGACTCGTAGCAGAGTAAAAAGTTACAATGATGTAAGAATGGCTAATTTTATGAGAAAAAAACAGGAAAGTCATTATCTGATCTTGTGCAAGAAAAAATGAAGTCATTGATGGTGACTAGACCACCCAGTGTAGATAATGTTGTTGTTGTTGTTGTAGGGTTTAACGCCATTTTTAAGCACAAGATAGGCTATACATGGCAGCCAGTATCAGTGGTGGAGGAAGAACCCAGGAAAACCATGGAAAGAACCACCAACCCATGAGAAGCTACTGGCAAGTTTTCTCACATACCCACATTGGCCAAACCTGAGACTTGAACTCACGCATACAGAGGTGAGATGGCAATGATCCGTAATGGTGAGCGCTTTAGACCACACAGCCACTTGGGGCTCTGTGTTGGTAATGAAATGAGTAAATACTTCACTGGTCATCTGGTAGCAGTGATGAAGATCCTCAAGGATAAATTACAGAAATGTCTTCAACATTATAATGTATGGAGTGACCAGTGACACTTTTTTATAAGAATGTGAAATATTTAGAAGATGACGAGTCAAAGCGATTGGCACAATGTTAGGAGCTTTGTAGAAAGAGTTTTACATGCAAAGACACAGAAACTATGGAGTCATTATACAAGCAGTGAAAGACATATTACATCGGGGCCCCGAGTGGCCGAGTGGTCTAAAGCACTCACCATTACGGATCACTGCCATCTCACCTCTGTCTCCGTGGGTTCAAGTCTTGGGCTTGGCCAATGTGGGTATGTGAGAAAGCCTGCCAGTAGCTTCTCGTGGGTCGGTGGTTCTTTCCGGGGTTTTCCAGGGTTCTTCCTCCACCATTTATACTGGCCGCCATATATAGCCTATCTTGTGCTGAAAAATGGCATTAAACCCTACAACAACAACAACAACAACATATTTCATCATTGGATGTGATTGTACAAATGGAGGTAATTCACAAATTGTTATAATATTTTTGCTGATCAGCATGCAGTGATTTGGCTGAATACTGAATTGAAGAAAATTATATTCAATGAAAAATCTGTTAATGGTAATCCTCAGTTGATGTGGCATGGTGAAAAAGAATTTTACAATGCAGAGTTTGGAAATAACTATCACAGGTGAAAAGCGTTTTACAGCCAAAAGCCATATAATGAATATTATCCACTGAGAGTATTTCCACAACCCTATATATTCACTGAGGAGTATGCCTGAAGTTATATATGGGGTATACCATCAGTAGAAAATCATAGATGATTATTTCTATTAGAGAACACAATTTGTATAAGAATAGTTTAATGACATTAGTGTGCAATCAGTGGAAATTTGTATGCCTTTGAAAGCATGAACTCTGGCAGAACATGCCATTGTGGATAGTGTAAATCACATTTGGTGCATTATGTGTTTGTCTGGGTGCTCAGCCATGCTTTAGACATGGTATCGGACTCTCATAATGAGCTCTGCCGACCATGTAGAATTGTTCGTGAATATTACATGCATCATTCCTTTGATTATAGAAACACCTGATGATATGATTGCAGAAAAATCAGAAATCAACATTGTCAATGAAAATGATACAGAACTCAATGAAATACTAGCCAGGATTAAAGTGGTTGTAGTTTTTGAGTCTGTTAAAGTAGAAATGCTTAAAAAAAAATTATTCAAGAAATTTGCAATTAAACAATGATTTTCCTACATATACCAGTATGGCTACTGTTAATTAATTGAGGCAGCTCATTCAAGTGTGGGATGAATATCAAGCGAATATCAATAACATCACAGACAGATTTTGTTTCATAGTGGTGCTTATTTTTTTAACCATAAGGACACTGGGATGATTAATATTGAAATTGGTAAGAGTTATGCAGAGATTCTAAAGAAGTTTGAAAGTTGCTACAGAGGAGATTTTGGATGGATTCTTTCCAGAAGCTAAGAAGTTCAGCTTCATATTTCCCAATACAAACCTTTTCATTGATTAAGTAACATTCCAACACAAAAATGTGTTCCAACACTGTTTGTGACAAATATGAAAAATGATGACAACCTGTGGTTTGAATGGGCAATTTTAAACATTTTGAATCTTGCCTGTGATGATAAAGATCAGCCACAAAAATTTTGACAGTACTTTTGTGAACTTAAGCTTGGTAACACTGAATTTCCTGTACAGGCTTGGCAACACTGAATTTCCTGTACAGGCTTGGTAACACTGAATTTCCTTTACAGGCTTTTTAACACTGAATTTCCTGTACAAGCTTGGAAACACTGAATTTCCTTTACAGGCTTGGTAACACTGAATTTCCTGTACAGGCTTGGTAACACTGAATTTCCCGTACAGGCTTCTGACAGCTGTTATGACTCTATTATTTTAAAATAAATAACAGAAAGACCTAAAACCAACAAGTTTTTAAAATTCAACAAATAATTTAATTTCCTATAATACAAATTGAAAATTTAAAAAGAACTTACAATATTGTTAATTAAATCCCAAATGGTCCTAATAGTTCTATCACTAATCCAAATGTATAGAGTTTCAGTTCAATTCCAGTGGTGTTCCAAATAAGTTCCAATATTGTGCTGATGTGCCTGTAGTCCTGAATGCCCTAATGTACTAATGGCCTTGAATGTAGTGATGTGTTGATGGTCTTTTGATGTATCACAATAATATCATCCAAAATGTCCATGACTCTCAGAGCATTTAGTACTGTCACTGTTCTCTCATATAAAACAAAGCATTTGGTACAGTGAGTGTTCTCTCTATATGAAACAAAGTACTAATTGACTCTCAGAGTATTTAGTGCTGTCAGTGACTGTTCTTTCTATATAAACATAAAGCATTTGGTACAGCAACTGTTCTCTCTATATAAAAACAAAGCATTTGTACAGTAACTGTTCTCTCTCTATATAAACATGAAGCATTTAGTACAGTAACTGTTCTCTCTATATAAACATAAAGCTTTTAGTACAGTAACTGTTCTCTCTATATACACATAAAGCATTTAGTACAGTAACTGTTCTCTCTATATAAAACATCAAGCTCTTAGTACAGTAACTGTTCTCTCTATATAAAACAAAGCATTTGGTACAGTAACTGTTCTCTCTATATAAAACAGCATTTGGTACAGTAATTTTTCTCTCTATATAAACATAAAGCTTTAATACAGTAACTGTTCTCTCTATATAAGAGAAAGCATTTGGTACAGTAACTGTTCTCTCTATATAAAACAGCATTTGGTACAGTAACTGTTCTTTCTATATTAACATAAAGCTTTTAATACAGTAACTGTTCTCTCTATATAAAACAAAGCATTTGGTACAGTAACTGTTCTCTCTATATAAAATATAAAGCTTTTAATACAGTAACTGTTCTGTCTATATAAAACAATGCATTTGGTACAGTAACTGTTCTGTCTATATAAAACAATGCATTTGGTACAGTAACTGTTCTCTCTATATAAAACATAAAGCTCTTAGTACAGTAACTGTTCTCTCTATATAAAACAAAGCTTTTAATACAGTAACTGTTCTGTCTATATAAAACAAAGCATTCGGTACAGTAACTGTTCTCTCTATATAAAACAGCATTTGGTACAGTAACTGTTCTCTCTATATAAAGAGAAAGCTTTTAATACAGTAACTGTTCTCTCTATATAAGAGAAAGCATTTGGTACAGTAATTGTTCTCTCTATATAAAACATAAAGCTTTTAATACAGTAACTGTTCTCTCTGTATAAAACAAAGCATTTGGTACAGTAACTGTTCTCTCTCTATAAAACAAAGCATTTGGTACAGTAACTGTTCTCTCTATATAAAATATAAAGCTTTTAGTACAGTAACTGTTCTCTCTATATAAAACAAAGCATTTAGTAGTGATTTCTCTCTATATAAAATATAAAGCTTTTAGTACAGTAACTGTTCTCTCTATATAAACATAAAGCATTTAGTACAATAACTGTTCTCTCAGTATAAAACAAAGTGTTTGTACAGTGACTGTTCTTGTTATGGAAACATAAAGCATTTAGTACAGTAACTATTCTCTTTAAATGAAACAAAGCATTTCATACAGTGACTGTTGTCTATGAAAGAAACAGCATTTTGTACATTGACTGCTCTCTATATTTGAAACAAAGCATTTTCTACAGTTACTGGTCTCTCTATAAGAAACTTAAATCATTTAGTACAGTGACTGTTCTCTATATGAAACAAAGTTCTTGTAAACTCTCAGAGCATTTAGTACAGTAAGTGTTCTCTATGTAAAATAAATTGCATTCATACAGTAAATGTTCTCTGTATATAAAACAATGTTCTTGTAGACTGAGCATTTAGTAGTGATTTCTCTCTATGTAAACATAAAGCTTTAGTACAGTAACTGTTCTGTCTATATAAAACAATGCATTTGGTACAGTAACTGTTCTCTCTATACAAAACATAAAGCTTTTAGTACAGTAACTGTTCTCTATAAAACATAAAGCTTTTAGTACAGTAACTGTTTTCTCTATATAAAACAACACATTTGGTACAGTAACTGTTCTATGTAAAACAAACCTTTTAGTACAGTAACTGTTCTGTCTATATAAAACAACACATTTGGTACAGTAACTGGTCTATATAAAACAAAGCTTTTAGTACAGTAACTGTTCTCTCTATATAAAACAAAGCATTTGGTACAGTAACTGTTCTCTGTATAAACAAAGCATTTGTACAGTAACTGTTCTGTGTATAAACATAAAGCATTTAGTACAGTAGCTGTTCTCTCTATATAAACATAGAGCATTTGTACAGGAACTGTTCTCTCTCTAAATAAACATAAAGCATTTGTACAGTAACTGTTCTGTATATAAAATACAGTTCTTGTTGACTATCAGAGCATTTAGTATGGTAAGTGTTCTCTGTATAAAACAAAACATCTAGTACAGTAACTGTTTTCTCTATATAAAACAAAGTTCACAAGGATTTCAAGGATAGTATGTCAATTCAGTGTCTTAGGTTAGAGCTGAATTTTTTGTCCTCCAGTCTTATGACCAGATGATCCAGCTTTTAAGATTGAGTTTGAGATTTTGAGTTAACCATTTACTGGGTCATATATTTGAAATCCCAGTTTTAAATGGCTCACATTCAAAATTAATAAGAATTTACCATATTTATAGAGTGCTGACTCAAAAGCATATCTTCTGGACACATTTTTTCTGCACACATTTTTTCTGAACACATTTTTTTCCCATGTCCTTGCTGTTGAAATTTTGCTTTTTTATTCAGGTTGGTTATTGAACTGTAGTATACCCATTTTGCATTTATATGGAAAATGGTAAGTGTTTTTATGAACTACATAATGGTGTCATTTAACCAGTCATTCAGTGGATTAACTGGATGACAGAATAATATTGATACAGTGTAGACATGATAGGGAAGATTGGAAACCTGGATGACAGTATAATATTGATACAGTGTAGACTTGATAGAGAAGGTTGGAAACCTGGATGAGAGAATAATATTGATATAGTGTAGACATGATAAGGAAGGTTGGAACCTGGATGAAAGGATAATATTGATACAGTGTAGGCATGATAGGGAAGGTGGGAAACCTTGATGACAGTATAACATACAGTGTAGACATGATAGAGAAGGTTGGAAACCTGGATGACAATAATATTGATACAGTGTAGACATGATAGAGAAGGTTGGAAACCTGGATGACAGAATAATATTGATACAGTGTAGACATGATAGGGAAGGTTGGAAACCATACAGTGTAGACATGATATGGAAGCTTGGAAACCTTGATGACAGTATAACATGCAGTGTATACATGATAGGGAAGGTTGGAGACCTGGATGAAAGTATAATATTTATACAGTGTAGACATGATAGGGAAGTGTGAAACCTGGATGACAGTATAACATAGATACAGTATAGACATGATAGGGAAGGTTGGAAACCTGGATGACAGTATAATGTAGATGCTGTATAGACATGATAGGGAAGGTTGGAAACCTGGATAACGCTATAATGTAGATACAGTGTAGACATGATGGAGAAGGTTGGAAACAGTGTAACATAGATACTGTTTAGACATGATAGGGAAGGTGAGAACCTCTGCTTATCTTCTACCACCATTGGTTGGTGAGAAAAATAGATATAATCTTAGAAATAGGAATAATATTTATCTAATTAATGACAGACTCAAAATAAGTAGAAAATTATTTGTACTGTTACGTGTAGGCCCATACAAAAGTAACAAAAGAAAAGAGTGATGTCAACAAGCTTTGTAAATTTAACAAAATAATTTATTTCCCTAGAAAACAAGGTAAAAATATGAAATAGGACTTACGGTTTGTGAATATAATCCAAAAAATTATTCCTAGAATTCAAAACTATAAGTCCTATCACTAAAAGTTCTAATTGAATCCATGTTTGAATCTAGATGAAGTTCCAATATGGAAGGTGATGACGTCCTCTATAACCAGTTTGTGTTGATGTGTCAACAGTTCCTTGTTGAGTCACCAAGAATATAATTCCGGGTTTTAATTTCCGAATAATTTAGTGAATGTCTTTGTCCAAGAATTTCATTGAAGAAGAGTATTTTCCAGGGTGAATAAATTATTTTAAATATGAAAATCAACTCAAATGGCAACAACAAGACAAATACCTTGAGCCTGAAGGCATATATTTACGACTGATCAAATCCACTAGAAAATGTCTGTTTTAACCCATGATTTTAGATCACATGATGGTTCATTTGGTCACTTAACTTGAACAGCGCAGTAAAAAAAATACCAATTTGCACATAGGCTAGAATAGCCCTATCTAAGAATCAGATTCCCACACTGGAAATAGATTTAAAAATAAAACTGTTTACAACAGACTAACACGTGGGCTGAACATGACCTTGGTAATGACCAATCATTCTCACTCAATGTTTACAAAATCAGAACCAAGGTCAAGAACTAGATTAGCTAAAAATAAAAATGTAGTAATTAAACTGCATTGTTATCAGGTCAAAACAGAAAACTGAACCTTCCGAAAAAAAGTCAAATCCAGTGAATAAAGTTATTGTTACAATAACGTAATGAAATAAAAATAAAAGAGAATTTAAACCTAACACACAAGCAATTAAATTACATATACGTAACAGTACACTCTTCTATCCATGTTTGGAACTCATTCCCAGATTCAGTAAAAAGTGGAAGTAACTATTCTATCTTCAGACGTAAAACAGAAGTTAAGATAACTCAAGAGCCTCACCATTTTTTTCCATTGGAAACATGAAATTATATATTCTGCATTCTAGAATTAGAAATAACAGTAATTTACACAATGATTTATAGTCGAATCATTTGAGAGATAGTCCATTGTGTGCTTCAGAGAGATAGTCCAGTGTGTGCATGTTAGAGATAGTCCAAAGTAGTCCAGTGTATGCTTGTGAGAGATAGTTCAATGTGTGCTTGTGAGAGATAGTCCAGTGTGTGCTGATGAGAGATAGTCCTATGTGTGCTTATGAAAGATAGTCCTATGTGTGCTTATGAAAGATAGTCCTATATGTGCTTATGAGAGATAGTCCTATGTGTGCTTATGAAAGATAGTCCTATGTGTGCTTATGAAAGATAGTCCTATATGTGGTTATGAAAGATAGTCCTATGTGTGCTTGTGAGAGATAGCCCTATGTGTGCCTGTGAGAAATAGTCCTATATGTGCTTGTGAGAGATAGTCCAGTGTGGTCTTGTGAGAGATAGTCTAATGCGTGCTTGTATAGATGACACAGAAAATGCATACCATTACACATTTACTTGCAAATACTATATTGGTTTATATGACATAGAAAATGCATACCATTTACTTGCAAATACTATATTGGTTTAAATCTACATCATCTCTATATACCAATGACTACAAATAATTTATTATATGGATCATCAGATTTTACAGCAGATGTTAATATTCGCTTACTTGTTGCAAACATATGTTTTACAGCAGACGTTAATATTCGTTTACTTGTTGCAAACATGTTTTACAGCAGATGTTAATATTCGCTTACTTGTTGCAAACATGCTTTACAGCAGACGTTAATATTTGTTTACTTGTTGCAAACATGTTTTACAGCAGATGTTAATATTCGCTTATTTGACTTGTTGCAAACATATGTTAAAGACATGAAATGTTTTACATAATAAGATGTACTCAGAACTTGATTTCTCTGTTGTAATTTTAATATAGAAAGACATTATGTTCTTAATTTTGAATCATTGCAATGTATCCCCTAGGGGTGCAAGATTGAGAATAAAAAATCCCCTTGGTGTCAGAACTGGGGGAAAGACTGAGTAACAAGAAACATTGGCATAAAAATTGGGTGTCAGATTACAGTTTGGGGGGTCTCTGATGAGGGTAAAGGGAAACACTACACTAAATTCATTTTGGTGTATGTACACATGTCCAATTTCTGCTGTGATAATTAATTTATTCATGTCTCTTTCTCTCATACCTTTTTTCCAAGAATCATGTATGTTTACATATATTTGTATGAAATCATTAATTTGTTGCTGCTGTCCATGTATATTTCTTATTGATTGTAGGGGAAGGGCTTATTATAACTTGTGACAACTTGTAGCCTGACCCCATTTCTTAATATTTAAGGCAATAAAATATGTTTAAACTTGTTACTTAGCAAAAGTGATGCTGGTAAGACCTCCAACATGGCATTATTGCTTTTTCTACTTCTCCACAGCTACATCGGTGTTTTTACCAAAGACTCTTCATCATGTCAGGTTTGTAGTAAATGAAAATAATGCTGATCTGACAATACGGCCAGCATGGTGTCTCTTCATCATGTCAGGTTTATAGTAAATGAAAATAATGCTGATCTGACTATATGGCCAGCATGGTGTCCGTGTTAAAAGTCTTGATATAGTCACTTCTCAATCATAATGGCCATGTTGCCATCTTGAAATCATGTTATGACTAGTCCTTTTTAAGGGATGGTCATATTTATGTCACTAAGGCAAAGCTCACTGTTCATGTATGTAGTTGGTCCTAATGATGCTAATGTGATCTCACATGTATGTAGTTGGTCCTAATGGTGCTAATGTGATCCCACATATATGTAGTTGGTCCTAATGACACTAATGTGATCTCACATGTATGTAGTTGGTCCTAATGGTGCTAATGTGATCTCACATGTATGTAGTTGGTCCTAATGACACTAATGGGATCTCACATGTATGTAGTTGGTCCTAATGGTGCTAATGTGATCTCACATGTATGTAGTTGGTCCTAATGATGCTAATGTCATCTCACAAAATTTGATATATCTTGTAAAAGCTACTTCATATTGTCTTACTGGCATATTTTATTTTGGATAAACTACTTCATTTTATATACATATCGTCTTACTGGCATATTTTATTTTGGATAAACTACTTCATTTTATATACGTATCATCTTACTGGCATATTTTATTTTGGATAAACTACTTCATTTTATATACATATTGTCTTACTAGCATATTTTATTTTGGATAAACTACTTGATTTATATACATATCGTCTTACTGGCGTATTTTATTTTGGATAAACTACTTGATTTTATATACATACCGTCTTACTGGCGTATTTTATTTGGATAAACTACTTCGTTTTATCTACCTATCGTCTTACTGGCGTATTTTATTTTAGATAAACTACTTCATTTTATCTACGTATCGTCTTACTGGTGTATTTTATTTTGGATAAACTACTTCATTTTATCTACATATCGTCTTACTGGCATATTTTATTTTGGATAACCTACTGCATTTTATATACATATCATCTTACTGGCATATTTTATTTTGGATAAACTACTTCCATTTATAATTTTGCCTTACTGGCATATTTTTATTTTGGATAAACTACTTGATTTATATACATATCGTCTTACTGGCGTATTTTATTTTGGATAAATTACTTCATTTTATATGCATATCATCTTACTGGCATATTTTATTTTGGATAAACTACTTCCATTTATAATTATTTTGCCTTACTGGCATATTTTTATTTTGGATAAACTACTTCATTTTATATACATGTTGTCTTACTGGCATATTTTATTTTGGATAAACTACTTGATTTATATACATATCGTCTTACTGGCATATTTTATTTTGGATAAACTACTTCATTTTATATACATATCGTCTTACTGGCATATTTTATTTTGGATAAACTACTTTATTTTATATACATGTTGTCTTACTGGCATATTTTATTTTGGATAAACTGCTTCATTTTATATACATATTGTCTTACTGGCATATTTTATTTTGGATAACCTACTTCATTTTATATACATATTGTTGCTCATGTATTAAAATGATAGAGATACATCCTCCAAAATGGCAGCAATTTTAGTCATCCAGAAAATGTTTCTATGGCTACTTCTAAATGGATAGTAGGAATGGGGTTTTCATAGAATAATGTAGTAATAGTTTCATAGCAATAGCTATTTTTGATGAAAGTCATACATATCTGACCTTGTACATGGCACTGACCACCAGCATGGTGCCATATCCATCTAAAAAAATGATACTCATCTGATAACCAGCATGGCACCATAGCCATCTCAAATTTTTATTTGTTACTATTCTTTTGCTTGAAAGTTGGCATTGAAAAGGGGTTAACATCAGTACACTTATTTAAGTGGTTCTGAATGAAAATAGTTTATATTTGACCACCAGCACTTTTGTGAAAGAGTTTGAAAACCAGACCAAAATGCCTTGAAATCAAGTCATAGGTTCTTGTGTTCATTTTTGTATTTCTTGGCTTAGTTTTTAGCTGTATGGGCTTGAAAGCGTGATAACTTAAACAAGTATGACTGGATTGTACCATTTAACCCAGTTTTGGGATATAATTGAAGAATAGCTTGAATGATACCACTTAAAAAAACTTAATTTTTTACTCAAGAAATATTATTAATTGTAGACTAAATCCAAATTTGGTAGTGGTTTTATATTGACACCATCAGCGACAGTTCACTGATCTTCATTCATGATATCAGACTCAAGGCCATGACACACTTACCAGTTTTTGCAACATAAATTACACTTCTGTCGACACCAAATTTTAACTAATTTCATTTTTTCAATTGATAGGGATATTAAAGAAGGAACAGACTCTCCTGGGACTAGTAGAGAGCCTTGGGTATGTATCAATGTAGAAGATGATGATGATGATGATGATGATGATGATACCATACTGTATGATGTAATATTGTAGAGTATTACAGGGTCTATGCAGGATGCAAAGTTTAGCACCTAGTGACATTTCTTCCCCATCAGAATTTGGAAAAGTGATGGGAACATTGAAATGAGTGTAGAGCGATGAAAAGATAAACTGTTGAAAGCAATTGCTTAAAACAGCCATATTAATAATCCTTGAAGCCAGATACATGTAGTATAAAAAGAAAACACATTCTTGTTAGGCTTGTGAAGATATTAAGCTTGTTCAACTTGTGAAAATGTTAAGCTTGTTAGACTTGTGAAAATTAATCCTTTTCTTCGCAAAGGTTGGTAATCTCTACAATAGGTTACTGTTGAAAAGAGGTGTAAGATATCAAGGAATAAGCCCTCTCTTCATATATTTTGAAGATGAAATATAAAATAAACTTGGTGATGTCTGCTAGCGATCAGACAAACATCCATCCACAGAGTGGAGAATTGTCATTAGACACTGGTACACTTGTACATCTGCCATACCTGCACAGAAACAGTCACCTTTTTCATGGATGCCACGTTAATGGTCTGTCATTTAATCGTGATCAGAGAAAAGTTGCCTGTTGTGAGTTTAAACCACATTTGGTTCTCCCTTCATCTGTATTTCATCCAGTGTTGCATTCATCCATCTTGTCTTCTGTTTTTAAGTAAGTAACCACTGCAGTTTTCAATAATTAGTTCTGGAAAGGATTTTTTGGGTTACCATGTTGTATCTCAACCTTTAGCAGTTAGGGTACACCCCTCTTATTTGTCAAATACATTTTATTCACTTGTGAGTCTTATCTGTTAACACAACACAGAGGTCTCGCTAGGATTTTAAAACTAGGAGTCCAGGACTCCCAGTTTGGTAAAAATAGGAGTCCAACCAGCAAAAGTTGCAGTTCCCTCCCAAATAACTATGAAAATTAGAAGAACTATTGGTTGCCATTGAGTTTAATTTCTACATTCTTTATAACACTGACATAGCTCTTGTTTGTCCATCAGACTGAGACTGAATCCAAGGAAGGTCTTATTCCAAGCACTAAGCTAGGCATCACACACTTTCTTACTCTTGGCTACTGTCCCATCCAAACTATCAGTTCTAGCAACTTTAGCACTCTTCTGAATCTTGTTACAATCTTCCTCAGTTTGCCGTTTAACTCAACATGTCTTGATTCCGAGGTCACGTGCACTGCTTATTCCACTACATTCAGAACATATAATAATAAAAGCTAAAGTTGTTTATTTGATGTACTTTTATAAATGACCACATGTACATTTCTGGGTCTTTCTGCCTCTGAATTCAATCACTCTAAATATCATTACATTTTCCCACCCAGCTGCCAGTCAAAGGCTTTGAACTTGCCACCCAGCTATTGCATCATGTTCTTTTGATGTACTCTTATAATAGCAACATGTACATCAAGGGGTCTTTCAGCCACAGAATTTTGTCATTGTAAATATCAGCACAGCTAAATGATCAGCACATTTTCCCACAAAGCAGGTGGCTGAAGCAGGACTGGCAAATCTTTGAATTTTGCCGCACACATATTGCATGTGTATGGAGGACTCCTGTATAAGTGATTACTGAGTCCCAGAAAAAAATTGGCATCCAAATATGCGTGATTAAGTGTTTCCGAGACCTCTGCAACATAAGCCTAGCCTAAAAAGTTAATAGGAATTCATAATTCTGTTAATTGCTTAACATAATGTTCAGTGTTTTTGGTTATTTACACCACTGTATTTTAATTTATGTGTGATGTGTCTCTGCATATACAATTAAAGTTAAACAAACAAACAGCTTCCATCTTAAAAGGAGTGTTAGAGTATGGGCACTTGTTCCTTCTTTGTTTACCACTGTGCATACATGGGGGTGTATTTTGCACAGTACAGACAGGTGAGGTGCAAATAAACTGTTCTTTATATAGCACATGGTACAGACAAACAGGTTCTGAGAACAATCATGTATGATTTGTAAAAGCACCGGGGTGTATATAACACACATTACATACAAACAGGTGAGATTCAAATAATACAGTATTGTTATTATTCTCTTTCAGGTTGAACATTTATTTTAGAGAACAATTATGGAAACAACAGCCTGTTGGGAAGTGTGGCTTAAGAGTGTCCTTGGGTTAGGGTTAGGGTTAGGGTTAGTACTCACCAGGTTAGTTTGCATGTTCAGCATGTCCACACGAAAATCATTGTATATTTTGCTTCACATACTGTAATAAAAAGACTAGTTCTTCAGTTCATAAAAATATTTAAGGGTCCCAGGAGTTTATGGGGCCATCTTCCTCTGCAGGCATTTGAGGGCCCTCCAGAAGGAAGGACTGAACATTCAAGGAGCTTTTGCCTCCTCTCACCTCCCATTAGTGAGGTAGAGCATCAGACAAGCATGTTGCTTCCTGCCATTAGGGAGTAGAGCATCACACAAGCATGTTGCTTCCTGCCATTAGGGATGTAGAGCATCACACAAGCATGTTGCTTCCTCCCATCAGAGAGGTAGAGCATCACACAAGAATGTTGCTTCCTCCCATCAGGGAGGTAGAGCATCACACAAGAATGTTGCTTCCTCCCATTAGGGAGGTAGAGCATCGCACAAGCATGTTGCTCCTGTCCCATTAGGGAGCCTCCTATTAGGAAGGTAGAGCTCCACAGGAAAGAAAATGTGGTGCTCTCTCCAGATAAGGAGGTCAAGCACCACACAAGCATGTTGCTTCATTAGGGAGGTGGAGCACTGAACAAGCATATTGTTCCCTTCCATTAGGGAGGTGGAGTGCCATACAAGCATGTTGCTCTCTCCCATTAGGGAGGTGGAGCACTTAACGGTGTGTTGCTCCCTCCATTAGGGATGTGGTGCCCAACATGTTTCATGTCCAGGGAAGATTGTTGCCACCTACCACACTGGAGGTGATGCACTGCTCCCAACATTTTAGAGGGTAGCATGTTGCGTCCCTCAGATGGGAATGATCAGCACTGCACCTTAGCTGAGCAATGAATCGGTTGAGGGTGCAGTTTTGTCCGATTATCACTTAATGACCTCATGGTAATGGGACAGGTATGAGCCTCAAATGGCTACTGGACCCTACATACACAGTTGAGGTGAGGATGCAGCTCATCTCGCACCATTACCTCTTCACCGGATCACATTAAATCAGAAGGCTAGAGATTTCACATCATCCAGGGTAGACAGACTATCCTGTCACCCCACTCTTAACCACTCTGAAATATAGGATGTGGCACAAGATGCACTGATGCCGTGTCTGACACCCAACCAATCCCAGATTCAGTGTATGCTAGTCGATGATGTTCTCTTTATCCTCATTGACTCCAACATGAGTTTGAGAGAGAAGGAGAGCTACTGACACCTTCTACCAGGCTCATGCCTTTCTCTCATTTGGATGATGAAATTGAGGCCTGGTCCATTGACAAAGGTGGTAAATAAAGCCATTATTAAAAAAATGGAAAACTTTAAAGAACATTTTCTCAAAACCTAGTACACAGGACTTGACCAAATTTGACAGAAAGCATTCAGGCCTGAAGGTCTTCAAATTTAATCCAATGATGCGGGTCTAATATCAATTACAGCCACTGTTACTGAAAATTGAAAAATTTAAATGACCTCATTTCAAAATCAGCTAAAACGAATCTGACCAATAATTGACAGAAAGCATCCTGGCTTAGACAACTTTGAATTTTGTACAAAATGATGCTGAGTCACATTCAGAAATGTCCACCATTACTAAATATACAAAAAACCTAATTTGAATTCTTCTCAAAACCGCTTAGCAGAAATTGATCAAATCTGAAAGAAAGTAGGTTTGTTCAAATGATGCCAATCCACAATCAGAAACAGTCAACATTGCTATAAATAAAAAATTAATGAAGAGTATGCTGGCATGAAGACTTTTCATGTTTATTGAAATGCTGCTGCTCTGCTGTTACTAACAATAGAAAAACCTTTGAATGAATTATTTTTCAAAGCTTCTTGACAGAATTTGGACAGATTTGACAGAAAAACATCATATGAAGGTTTTCTGATTTATACAAATGATACTTACAATTACTCATTTTTGCTGAAGCCTCGGAATAGAATTTGAACTAAAAGCATCATGGCAGAAAAGACTTTCAGTTTTGTAAAAGAAAATTATACTGATCAGCCATCAAAATGGCCACCATTACTAACAGTAATACAACCATTTAAATACATATTGTGAAAAAATGCTCAAGAGAATTTGACCAACTTTGACAGAAAGCATCCCAGCATAAAGACCTTTCCATATTGTACAGATGATGCTTCTGCATGATCAAATAAAACCACAATTACTAAAAATTGAAAACATTTTTATGGGTTTTTAGCAAAAACAGCCAAATAGAATATGATCAGATTTATAGGAATCATTCTTTCAGTGAAGGTGTTTCAGATTTTTATAAATGAAGCCAAACTGCCATCTTTTAAATGAGGCAACTATTGTTAGACCCCTCCCCCAATTTGAATGACTTCTTCTCGTAAACTGTTTATTAGAGTTTGATCAAATTTGACAGAATACACTCTGGCCGAAATTGCTTTTAAATTAATACAGATAATGAATAATTGAAACCATTACTAAAAGTAATACTGATTCATAATAAGGTTTTGCCACTGTTAATAAAAATTGAAAAACCATTTATGACTTTCTACTGCTGATCAGAAATTGACCAAAATTTGAAATAAAGTATTTGGGGATGGAGACTTTTAATTTGTACAAATAATGCCAATCTACTATCAAATATGAATGTCGCTCACTGATAAAATAGAAAATCCTTTTAATGACTTGTTCTCAAAAACCACTAAACAGTATTCGGTGAAATATGACAGATAGCATTCTGGTATGAAAGCCTTTTAAATCTGTACAAACGGTGCTGATCCACAATCAAATGTGGCTGGCATTACAAATATAGGAAAACTTTAAAACAACTTATTCTCACAAACCACTGAATAGAATTCTACAATATTTGACAGAAAACATTCTGGCATGAAAACTGCTTTAATTTTTGTACAAATCTTGTTCATCTACTACTGGGATATGACTGATGTTACTAAATAATGATTGAACTTTAAACGGCTTGTGCAAATAATGTTAATTCATTGTTCAGCATGGCTTTTGTTACTGAACACAGAAATCTTCTCATTATAAACCCAGATCAGGATAATCCTTGTGACAGATACAGTTTCTCAGTAAAATTAAATATGAAATTGTTTAATTATTTCTCTGCTGCAGTGTACCCATTATCCTTTATTATAATGTTTAAATTTCACCTTTTACCTGTGCATGTTCAAGGTGTACAGTATCTTTTGTTGTCTTTGGATTGATTGTTTTGAGTTTACTTTGTGTAAATATGCCATGTTATAGCTTATAAAATATAAATGTACCAGTCATTATTTTGAGTTTACTTTGTGTAAATACAACATGGTATAGCTTATAAAATATAAATGTACCAGTCATTGTTTTGAGTTTACTTTGTGTAAATACAACATGGTATAGCTTATAAAATATAAATGTACCAGTCATTGTTTTGAGTTTACTTTGTGTAAATATGCCATGTTATAGCTTATAAAATATAAATGTACCAGTCATTGTTTTGAGTTTACTTTGTGTAAATATGCCATGTTATAGCTTATAAAATATAAATGTACCAGTCATTATTTTGAGTTTACTTTGTGTAAATATGCCATGTTATAGCTTATAAAATATAAATGTACCAGTCATTATTTTGAGTTTACTTTGTGTAAATACAACATGGTATAGCTTATAAAATATAAATGTATGAGTCGTTATTTTGAGGTTCTTGTTGGGAAATAGGGACTCAAGACACTGATTCTTTGTCTCCATTTTTATGTGCCCACCTAGAACATATATTATGATGTCTTTATATCCATCTATTTTTTCCATGTTTCATTTCCACACAATGAGTTCTCCACCATCTACTATTACCAGACTTTTTAAATAGCTTGCATTTGGGGTGAAGAAGAAGCCCATCCATTTTAGGGTCAAAAGTCAAGGTCATTGCAACTGAAAGGAGAAAAATATTTTCTTGCAAAATTACAATGGTTCTACATTAGGACCTGAACCAAATTACATGGTTGGTTGGAAGCTGAGGCAATGACAAAATTCAGTGCCATAGTGAGAGAAGAAAATTGGATTCCACAGTGTAACATTAGTTTAAATCTCAGACCCTATCCAAACTTTTAGGACGAATATCTGGACGAAACTTTGTGGATGACTTGCACTTGGAGTGAAGTAGAAGCCGAATAATTAAAGTGAAGTAGAAGCCTAATATTGGAGTGAAGTAGAAGCCTAATAATTGGAGTGAAATAGAAGCCTAATAATTGGAGTGAAGTAGAACCCTAATAATTGGAGTGAAGCAGAAGCCTAATAATTGGAGCGAAGTAGAAGCCTAATAATTGGAGTGAAGTAGAAGCCTAATAATTGGAGTGAAGTAGAAGCCTTATAATTGGAGTGAAGTAGAAGCCTTATAATTGGAGTGAAGTAGAAACCAAATGATTAGACTGAAGTAGAAGCCTAATCATTGGAGTGAAGTAGAAACCTAATAAATCATGAGTTGAAAGGTCAAAATCACTGGCTGAAACAATGAAATATGGTCTCTACACAGATTTTGTTTCTCAACAATGTACTTTCGCTTAAGATTGTAGATATCTTACACTTATTACAGATATTGAATGAGGAGAAGCCTATCAGTTTTGGAGTAAAATGGTCAGCTGCATTGTAAGTGAAAGAAGAAAAATGATTTCTATATCATAGCTTCATTTATGCATCACATATCTGGACTAAACTTTGTGGGTGACATTCACTTGGAGTGAAAAGTAGAAACCTAATAATTCATGAATTTAAGGGTTAAGATCACTAGTCAGACAATGAAATATGGCCTCCACACACATTCTGGTTGTCAACAATGTTCTCTAACAAAGATTGTAAATATCTTACACTTTGGAAATGTTCAAGTTATGGTCATAAGGTCAAAGGCCATGGTCACGGCAACTGAAAGAAGGAAGGAAAGTCTTGGCACATTTCTTTGCCAAAGTTTGTGGAGTGCTTGCACTTTTTATTTGGAAGAGGCCTATTGATTTGGAGTTCAAATGGTCAAAGATCAGTGCTATTGTGATGTAAAGAATGGATTTTCACAGTACCAGTAACTCTTGTTGCAGAGCAGGTTCCTTGAGCAGATTTTGTGGATGGCTAGCACATAGGGTAATAAAGTAACCCCTTGATTTTGGGGTCTGTAGGCCAGATAATAAGGTCATGGTAAGTCTAATAAGAAAATGATGATTCTCTCACAGTAAGATTAATTAAGATTGCATACTATGACAAAAAGTCTAGTTTATTGAGACTCATCAGTCAGATGTCTCCTGTCATGTCAACCATATCATTCTGATGCCTACACAGAGGACTATCAAACACAGACATTGCATGTAATGTACCATTCATTTTACTGTCATGTCAACCATATCATTCTGATGCCTACACTGAGGACTATCAAACACAGACATTGCATGTAATGTACCATTCATTTTACTGTCATGTCAACCATATCATTCTGATGCCTACACAGAGGACTATCAAACACAGACATTGCATGTAATGTACCATTCATTTTACTGTCATGTCAACCATATCATTCTGATGCCTACACAGAGGACTGTCAAACACAGACATTGCATGTAATGTACCATTCATTTTGCTGTCATGTCAACCATATCATTCTGATGCCTACACAGAGGACGATCAAACACAGACATTGCATGTAATGTACCATTCATTTTACTCTTGTGTTAGCCATATAATTCTAATGCCTACACAGAGGACTATCAAACACAGACATTGCATGTAATGTACCATTCATTTTACTGTCATGTCAACCATATCATTCTGATGCCTACACAGAGGACGATCAAACACAGACATTGCATGTAATGTACCATTCATTTTACTCTTGTGTTAGCCATATAATTCTAATGCCTACACAGAGGACTATCAAACACAGACATTGCATGTAATGTACCATTCATTTTACTGTCATGTCAACCATATCATTCTGATGCCTACACAGAGGACTATCAAACACAGACATTGCATGTAATGTACCATTCATTTTACTCTTGTGTTAGCCATATAATTCTAATGCCTACACAGAGGACTATCAAACACAGACATTGCATGTAATGTACCATTCATTTTACTCATGTGTTAGCCTATAATTCTAATGCCTACACAGAGGACTATCAAACACAGACATTGCATGTAATGTACCATTCATTTTACTGTCAAGTCAACCATATCATTCTGATGCCTACACAGAGGACTATCAAACACAGACATTGCATGTAATGAACCATTCATTTTACTCATGTGTTAGCCTATAATTCTAATGCCTACACAGAGGACTATCAAATACAGACATTGCATGTAATGTACCATTTATTTTACTGTCATATCAACCATATCATTCTGATGCCTACACAGAGGACTATCAAACACAGACATTGCATGTAATGTACCATTCATTTTACTCTTGTGTTAGCCTATAATTCTAATGCCTACATAGAGGACTATCAAACACAGACATTGCATGTAATGTACCATTCATTTTACTCATGTGTTAGCCTATAATTCTAATGCCTACACAGAGGACTATCAAACACAGACATTGCATGTAATGTACCATTCATTTTACTCTTGTGTTAGCCTATAATTCTAATGCCTACACAGAGGACTATCAAACACAGACATTGTATGTAATGTACCATTCATTTTACTCTTGTGTTAGCCTATAATTCTAATGCCTACACAGAGTACTATCAAACACAGACATTGCATGTAATGTACCATTCATTTTGCTGTCATGTCAACCATATCATTCTGATGCCTACACAGAGGACGATCAAACACAGACATTGCATGTAATGTACCATTCATTTTACTCTTGTGTTAGCCATATAATTCTAATGCCTACACAGAGGACTATCAAACACAGACATTGCATGTAATGTACCATTCATGTTACTGTCATGTCAACCATATCATTCTGATGCCTACACAGAGGACGATCAAACACAGACATTGCACGTAATGTACCATTCATTTTACTCTTGTGTTAGCCATATAATTCTAATGCCTACACAGAGGACTATCAAACACAGACATTGCATGTAATGTACCATTCATGTTACTGTCATGTCAACCATATCATTCTAATGCCTACACAGAGGACAATTATACACAGACATGGCATGTAATGTACCATTTATGTTACTCTCATGTCAACCATGTAATTCTAATGCCTATACAAAGGACTATTAAAGACAGGCATGGCATATAATGTACCATTCATAGGACTAATACTTCTAATGCCTACACAGAGGACTATTAAACACAGGATGGCATATAATGTACCATTCTTAGGACTAATACTTCTAATGCCTACGCAGAGGACTATTAAACACAGGATGACATATAATGTACCATTCATAGGACTAATACTTCTAATGCCTACACAGAGGAATATTAAACACAGGCATGGCTTATAATGTACAATTCATAGGACTAATACTTCTAATGCCTACACAGAGGAATATTAAACACAGGCATGGCTTATAATGTACCATTCATGGGACTAATACTTCTAATACCTACACAGAGGACTATTAAACAGAGGATGGCAAATAATGTACCATTCATAGGACTAATACTTCTAATGCTTACACAGAGGACTATTAAGCAGAGGATGGCAAATAATGTACCATTCATAGGACTAATACTTCCAATGCCTACACAGAGGACTATTAAACACAGGCATGGCATATAATGTACCATTCATAGGACTAATACTTCTAATGCCTACACAGAGGAATATTCAACACAGACATCGTATGTAATGTATCATTCATGTTACTCTTATTATGAAGTTAAATTAAGCTGAATTCTCTCGGCCACTTGTCTTAAATTAAGCTTGTTGTTGTTGGGGGAATGCTTTTTATTGAGAAGTGTCACTCATTTGCAAAAGACTCCTTTTAAGAAGACATTTTCTGGGCATGAAATATATTTAACTGCTGGTTTAGGAACCACAATGAGCAGGGCCCATTCTTGAAATGAATATTTATTGAGGAATTCCCCTAACCATGTACAGAGGAATTCCCCTATCCATTTGAGAACAAGGTGGGAGAGGTCTTGTATATATGAGGAATTTAATGAAGAAATAAACAGAGAGCTTGAAAATATTATGTGCAATTTTCACACATTGTCTTGAGTTTTTGTGTGAATGCTAAATCACACATCCTAGTATAGGCCCTGAATATGAATGTAATTTTTCTATTTGCATGGAAATTAGTTGCTATTGCTTACCCATCCTCCACTTTTCAGGACAGGTATACAAGTGGCTTTGTTTATAATTTTTTTCTTTCAATTTTTATTTTGCAGGGAGTACTTGACTAGCACTGAGACAAGCACTAGGGCAAGGGCTACCAGATTATTGGCAGATGTCTTGAGTCAGCTCCCTTTTAATTTACTCTCCACAAAAGAAGGTACTTTTGGTATATTCAGTGAAACCTCCCTAAACTGGCCCCTCTGTACTTGGACCACCCTTCTTAAACTGGCCACATAGACTGGTCCCAGTGAATCTCTGTATGCAGATCACTTCCATAAAGCTCTCTATGAAGATTGCCTCCATAAAGCCCTATGCTGTTTGCCTGCATAAATTGACCAAATTGTTTGTCGCAAACAGTGTTTGGTTTAGAGAAGTTTCATGGTATTAATGAGCACGAATATCACTTTACCAGATATTGAACATTTAAGAAAATGTCGGCATGGACAGAGTTTTAACAAATTTTAAGAATATCAAAAATGTCAGACACTTTATTAGATTAAAAATAAATTGGTAACTTTTCCATAAGGTAGGCATGATTGATTTATACACTAAAATTATTAGATTAAAGGTTGTTGAACAAAATTTGATAGCCATAATAATATAGTTTGAATTAGTAAAGAACTGCATTGAAAGAAATCTCAGTAGTACATTAAAAGGATATACTGGAATAATATTCAACTTAACAAAAGAGAGGCATCAATACCCAGCTACCATAATGCTCCCACACTAAGCCCATATAAATACCCTACTATCATAATGCTCCTTCAATAAGCCCATATGAATACCCAACTACCATAATGCTTCCACACTAAGCCCATATAACTACCTTACTACCATAATGCTCCCACGCGAAGCCCATATCAATACCCTACTACCATAATGCTCCTACAATAAGCCCATATGAATACCCTACTACCATAATGCTTCCACACTAAGCACATATGAATACCCAACTATCATGATGCTCCCACACTAAGCCCATATGAATACCCTACTACCACAATGCTCCCACGCAAAGTCCATATGAATACTCTAGTACCATAATGATCCCACATTAAGCCCATATGAATACCCAACTACCATAATGCTCCCACACTAAGCACATATGAATACCCTACTTCCATAATGTCCCTACAATAAGCCCATATAAATACCCAGCTACCATAATGCTTCCACACTAAGTCCATATAAATACCCTACTACCATAATGCTCCCACACTGAGCCCATATAAATACCCAACTACCATAATGCTTCTACACTAAGTCCATATAAATACCCTACTACCATAATGCTCCCACACTGAGCCCATATAAATACCCAACTACCATAATGCTTCTACACTAAGCCTATATAATTACCCTACTACCATTATGCTCCCGCACTAAACCCATCTGAATACCCAGCTTCCATTATGCTCCCACACTAAGCCCATATGAATACCCCACTATCATAATGCTCCCACACTAAACCCATATGAATAGCCAAGTACCATAATGCTCCTACAATAAATCCATATGAATACCAAGCATAATGCACCCACACTAAGCACATGCTTGATGATAAGCCCATCCTACTTTAACCAGATGTTAACAAATTGTTTTTTTTAAAATATATGTGGGAGAAATTTTTAAGTCCAGTTCCTCCTTTCTAAGACAATTATCAGGCAAACCCCAATGACTAATCATAGGAAAATTATGCTGATCTACTTCTTCCAGGTCATTCCACAATCATTATAAATACCCTACTACCATAATGCTTCCACACTAAGCCCACATAAATACCCTACTACCATAATGCTCCCACACTAAGCCCATATAAATACCCAACTATCATAATGCTTCTTCACTAAGCCTATATAAATACCCTACTACCATTATGATCCCACACTAAACCCATATGAATACCCAGCTTCCATTATGCTCCCACACTAAGCCCATATGAATACCCTATTACCATAATGCTCCCACACTAAGCCCATATGAATACCCTACTACCATAATGCTCCCACACTAAACCCATATGAATAGCCAAGTACCATAATGCTCCTACACTACAATAAGTCCATATGAATACCAAGCATAATCCACCCACACTAAGCACATGCTTGATGATAAGCCCATCCTACTTTAACCAGATGTTAACAAATTGTTTTTTTAAAATATATGTGTGAGAAATTTTTAAGTCCAGTTCCTCCTTTTAAAGAAAATTATCAGGCAAACCCCAGGGACTAATCATAGGAAAATTATGCTGATCTACTTCTTCCAGGTCATTCCACAGTCATTACGATGTGGCAGAAATGGCATATTTTTGCTACTGGCAGGCTGCCAATTATCATTATGTTTTTAGGAGATAATTGATGAATCACTCAATCTGTATTATGATAATAATAGTTCTTTATCAACAGGGTCCATTCTTCTTTATCACCAGTATCCATTCTTCTTTATCACTATTGTCCATTCTTCTTGATCACCAACCGCGCCGGTGGCGTAGTGGTTAGAGCATATGCCTTGGATGCAGGAGGTCATGGGTTTGATCCCCGGCCGAGTCATACCAAAGACTTACAAAAATGGTACTAACAGCTGCCTTGCTTGGCGCTCAGCATTAAGAGGTTAGTGTTAGGACTGGTTGGTCTGTTGTCAGGATAATGTGACTGGGTGGGACATCATGCTACATGTCTGCGGCATGATGCCCTAGTGCTAGACATCACTATAAACTGCCACACCGCAGACATCATAGCGATATGACTGAAAAATTGTTAAAGCTACATTAAAAATCCAAATCACACACACACACACACACACACACACACACACACACACACACACACACACACACACACACACACACACACACACACACACACACACACACATACTTCTTGATCACCAGTGTCCATTCTTCTTTATCACTTGTCCATTCTTCTTTATCACCAGTATCCATTCTTCTTATCACTAGTGTCCATTCTTCCTGATCACCAGTGTCCATTCTTCTTTATCACCAGGGTCCATTCTTCATCATCACCAGTGTTGATTCTTTATCGCTAGTGTCCATTCTTTATCAACAGTGTCCATTCTTCTTTATCACCAGTGTTCATTCTTTATCGCTAGTTTCCATTCTTCTTTATCACCAGTGTCCTTTCTTCTTTATTACCAGTGTCTATTCTTTATCACCAGTGTCCATTCCTTTTTACTAGATATAGTTTGGTTACTAATACAAAGAAGAAATGTAATGGCTGTACTAAATTTAATATAGACTCGGAAACAGGGAATGCTACCAAACACACATTTTGTTTGTGTATGCTCTGCATTTCATTGCTATTCTATTTGCATTCTTTCTGTAATTTAATGTCATTCTGTCTTCATACACTTAGCTTTTCATTGTCATTCCAATTACATTCATTCTGCATTTCATTGTCATACTGTGCATTTGATTGTCATTCTTTTTGCAGTCATTGCATTTGATTGTTATTCCATTTGCATTCATTGTGCATTTGATTGTCATTCTTTTGACATTCATTGTGCATTTGATTGTCATTCTGTTGACATTCATTGTGTATTTGATTGTCATTCTGTTTGACATTCATTGTTCATTTGATTGTCATTCTGTTGACATTCATTGTGCATTTGATTGTCATTTTGTTTGCAGCCACTGCATTTGATTGTCATTCTGTTTTCAGTCATTACATTCAATTATTGTTCTATTCACATTCGTTTACATTTCATTGTCATTCCATTTACATTCCATTCATATTTGCATTGCTTGTGCCATCTCTTATTTAATTTACGGTTTTAGTAATGCATTCTGATTTGCATCAGTTGTGTCCATTTACTGTTTCTTTTCCTTTTCTTTTATATAGAAAGCATCTACCAAAGCGGGAATTTCCATAGAATAAATTTACCAAAATTGAGATTTCCATAGAATACATTTACCTTTACCAAAGTGGGGATTTCAACAGAATACATTTAATGAGGTCTGAATTTTCATAGAATACATTTATCAACGTGGGATTTCCATTTTTGATTGCATGAAATGGAAAGATCTGTTGCTTTCGTATCATTTCTTATTTAAGATATGTGTTAATGAAAAAGAAAATAAATTATTTCAAAGATAGCATTAAATTATGATTAATAAATATATAACTTCAACTGCATTTATTGTTTATGACAGCAAATTTGTTTCATATTTCAAACCATTCAAGTAAACACTCTATAGATACATCTACCAGATAGATATGTAATCACATCAGTGATGATGGTTAGAAAAATTTAACAGCTTGTAAGTAGTGAAAAATTTTGTATGTCAAAGTAATGAATGCAATAGGTTTTTGACCATTTAAATAGTGGTAGCTCCAAATACAGCTTAATGTATATTTAAACCCATACAGGTAAATGTATATTTCAAACCTATACAGGTAAATGTATATTTAAACCCATATAGGTAAATGTATATTCAAACCCATAAAGATAAATGTAATATTTATGAACAGAGTGATAGAAAACGGAAGTGTTTTGGCTAGAAAATATTTAGACCATACAAATCTATCACTTTAATAGCATGTTCTTGAAAGATGCAAAAGTAGTGTTGGCCATGAAAATGTGTAAGAAGATGTAATTTTGGAAGGAAAAACTTAAAATTGAGAAGAAAAAATGTCATCTGTGGAAGACCAAGTGCCTGTTGATAAACACAATAATGGATGAGTTTCATGTTGATGATCCAGATGAGCCTGTTAATTGCCAGTTGGTAATTCACAGAATGTAGAGGACATGAAATGTCAGGTCATGCTGAATTTGCTTGGCATACTGTTCAGAAGTTAAAGTATTAAGGAGGTGGGGTTTGTTTTCAAGTGCCCAAGTGACCTTTCCAAAGAATAAATGGATATCAAACTTCATAGACTCATAATTCCAGTTGTTAAGAACTGATTGAGTCTTCTCCAATCTGATTGGATATCACTGATCATGTGATAGTGATCTGAACTTTTTTTTTTCATCAGTAAATTTGGCAGACTACTTTTGGTTCCCAGTTTCTAGATCATTTAATGTGAAGCTTTATCTATGCCAACACCTTACACCATATTAATCAGAATAACAAGGCATCCCCCCCATTTGATTCCAGATAAAAGTATGTAACTCCTGATTAAAATTGCCCGTTAGAAGTTAAATAATAATAATAGTAGTAATGAGGACTTTGTATAGTGCCTAATCTTTAGAAGCTCTAAGCGCTTTACAACATTTGACAACACTTAAAAAACATATATAATGATATGATTACAAAAATAAAAACAAACACCACGAAATTAGAAAACAGAAAACATGTTGTAAATATTTAAGGTAAGGATACATTATAAGGATACATTATTAGGTCTTTAAGTCTGTTCTTGCAGTTGAAATAGGTGAGTTTTAAGAGCACTCTTGAATGAGATCACTGTGTCTTTGTGTCTAAGTTCAGTGGGCAATTCATTCCACATTGCTGGGCCCTGGTATGCAAAAGAACATTGTCCATATGATTTCATTTTCATAGTGGGAATAATGAGAATACGATTGTCAGAAGAGGAGCGTAAGTATCTTGCTGGTGTGTACACATGGGTGAAGTCAGATAGGTATGTTGGACTGGAGCCCGTCAGTGAAATGTAGCACAAAGAACAAATTTTGTGTTTAATTCTGGATCGAATGGATAACCAGTGTAGGGTACAGAGCAGGGGGGAGGTGTGCTCTGATCGTGGTACTCTAAGGATGATCCGAGAAGCTGTGTTTTGAACTTTTTGAAGTTTCTGGAGTAGGTATTGAGACGAACCAGACAGAATTGAGTTACAATAGTCCAGTCTTGAAAGTACTAAGGAACACACAAATGTTTTAGTGGCATCAACTGAAAGATACATGCGAATGGAGCTGATGCGTCTCAGCTCAAAATATGCGGCCTTGCATATGTTCATGACATGTTGATGTAATGAGAGAGTACTGTCAAGAGTAACACCTAGGTTTTGTACTGACTGTGTGAATTTAATGTTGGTGTTGCTGATATTTATTGTCTGAGGTAAAGGATGTGAATGAGAAAGTCTTTTGTTGTAATCAGAATGGCTTCAGTTTTATCATCATTCATCTGCAGCTTGTTACATGTCATCCATGATTTCACATTGGAAATGCACCTCTCTATGCCTTGGATGGTAGCTTCAACTTCAGTTGGGTGGCTAGATTTGTATATTTGGGTATCATCAGCATACAATTGGTGAGACACTGGATGATGATCTATGACACTTGAGAGTGGCTGAGTGTATAGAATGAAGAGAACAGGTCCAAGAACAGACCCCTGTGGAACACCACAACATAGATTAACTGGGCTGGAGTGTTTTCCATTTGCGGACACAATTTGTGTCCTATTGACCAAGTAGGACCTGAACCATAGTAAGGCTGTATCGTAAATGCCAAATACATGCTGGAGACAGAGAAGTAATATATCATGGTCTGTTGTGTCAAATGCTGCAGATAAGTCAAGGAGAGTGAGGACTGTAATCTTTCCGCTATCCAAAGCAGAGAGAAGGTCATTAACTACTTTCAGAAGAGTAGTTTCAGTACTGTGGCAAGGGCGATATGCAGACTGTACATTGCTAAAAAGACTGTTTGAATTCAGATGAGATACAAGTTGGGATAGAACAATTTTTTCCAAGATTTTTGACATGAATGGGAGATTCGAAACTGGGCAGTAGTTCTTTAAATCGTTATGGTTGAGTGTTGGTTTCTTCAGCAGAGGCTTTACAATGGCAGTTTTGAAAAATGATGGGCATTCCCCGGATGAGAGAGAGGTATTAATAACATCAGTTAGTGAAGGCAATATTGGATCTAAGCACTCAAGCAGCAGTGATGTTGGAATGGGATCAAGTTCACATGACTTTGGTGCACTCTTCATCATGATTGTACGTACTAAATCCATAGAGACAGGTTCAAATGCTGCTAACGGTTGCCGCTGAAATTCTGTATTGCAACTGTATGGTGACGACGAGTCAATTGAAATTGTGTTGTCAAGTTTATCTCTGATGGTTTGTACTTTGTCACGGAAGAAATTTGCAAACAGGTCAGGAAGGTCGACTAGAGAGAAGATAGTTGGAAGTGGTGTACATTTGTTCCTTGACGTTAGCTTGTTAGTAATCTTGAATAGCTCTTTGCAGCTGGAACTTTCCATGATCTTAGTACTGTAGTGGGCTGATTTTGCTTCATGGACTATGTTTGTGACATTCTTCTTAGCGGCTTCATAGATTTGGTTATGAATAGTGAGTCTGGTGGACAGCCAAAGCCTCTCAGCTTTACGGCAGTCTCTTTTAGCAGTGTGAAGCTGGTCCCTAACACACTAATACTCTGCACTTGGTTTCTGGAGCATGTTTGTCAAGCAATGAACACAGGCATTTATCGAGATTTTCTGGTGTAGGAGGTAAGCTAGTTGTTAGGTTTGCTTGGATGTCATGCATTAGTTGGGTTCTGTTTATCATACGGAGGTTTCTCTTAGTAGCAAATACAGGTGGAGGGTTAGGGACTGATACGTCAAGATGGTATATAATGCAGAGGTGATCTGATGCAAGTTTGTGGGACACCAGGGAGGACTGTAGAATATTATCATCAGGTCTATAAAGAATCCAGTCTAAAATGTGACCATGTTTATGGGTGGGTCGGCTAACTGACTGTTTGAGGTTGAAAACGTGAATGGAATCTAGGAGTTTTGATGTGTATGGGTTTCCAGGACAGTCAAAGTGAAAGTTGAAATCTCTAAGAATAATCAGGTTGCTACCTATCGAATTTCCATACTCCAGGAGATTCGGAAACTGCTCCAAAAAGAGAGATTCAGTCAGCTTGTTTTTTCTACTAGGAGGAGGGCGGTAGAGGCAGAAAAAATGGACTGATCTTTGTTCCAGTGTGAGTGTGGTTTGGACTAGTTCAAATGATGTATGGTAGAAATTGAAAGTTGTAGTGTGGTTCAGATGGTTGATCATGGAGTTCTTTGCGATGACAGCAATTCCACCTCCGCGAGAGTGGCAGGGGAACGACTTGATGAAGTAACCGGTGGGTGTTAGATCCACACACTTAGGTTCATCACCTGATGTTTTTAGCCATGTTTCTGTCAGGAAAAAGACATCGATATTCTGATTGTTAGTAAAATTAACTATTTCTGTGCGTTTTTCTGGTGGTCCTACTGATTGGGCATTGAATAATGCGATGCGCAGTGGTATCTCTTGGATAGTTGACACAAAGGTTGACGATTTAATCGGGATTTGAATCAGGTTATCTAAAGTAATCAGTGTAATTGCAGAGTCCCTCCTGCACTCCAACACTCACTCTTTTTGCCGAAGAAAGCGGGCTTTACAGGCCAATTTACATTAACAATCTCACTAAAATGGACACAGTTTTTGCTCTTTTAAGATCAAAATGCATAGAAAGCAAGAACAAAGAATGCTAAGACAACACATGCCATATGCAAGCATAATGTTGAAAGAAGGAATAGCCTGGTTTAAAAACAACAACCAAAAGAAAATTTAATAAAATGACCATACCAAGTTCACTGTAATGACCCACTCTGACACTCTACCCTATAATACTGGAAAAGAGTTGACAGTTCTTGGCTAGTGAAGAGGGGCTACATATTCTGGTGCAGTGTGAAGAGGGCAGTGAAATAAAAGTACAAGCCATCTAAATTCTAATGCTTTTGTAATGAAATTCATTGATATGATGATGGAAGGAAGATAAGTTAAATTATTAGGATTAATTGATCTTGGTTCGGGTTCTTTTATGTGTAAATTGATACCAAATCACTTGGACTTTATTTACTTTATGAGTTAGGTAAAATGTACGCATCCATAAATACCCAACCATGATCATTAATGCTATAATAACAATTATAGCCATGTTTTTGATTTTCATTAGATGATTTGTCATGTTTTTTGTGACCTCTTCATTTTAGAAATTGTTTTGGCCCCATATGGTAATTGCATTGTTTTTTCTAATATAAAAACTTTGTTGTAGGTGGCAGTATGCACATTGTTATTTTTATGCTGAATTGGGGTCATTTCCAATATTTGCAGAATGCATATAACTGATACCTAAACAAGAAAGGCAGCTTTTTATAGCACTAAATTATTGCCTTTTATTTATGATTGGTTTCTTGTTAAGTGCCAGAACAGTACATTCTGCCATATTACTACTTCAGCGAATTAGATTATGCTTATAAAAGGAAACAGCATTATTTTTTTCATGGATTAGTTAATATATATATATTCTCTTGTGACATGCAAAGGCATGAAAAGTTAGAGAAATATTACAAAGATTATTTAGTCTGGTATGACTGTAGTAGTAACCCTAATATTACAAAGAGTATTCAGTCTGGTATGACTGTAGTAGCAACCCTAATATTACAAAGAATATTCAGCCTGGTATGACTGTAGTAGCAACCCTAATATTACAAAGAATATTTAGTTTGGTATGACTGTATTAGTAACCCTAATATTACAAAGATTATTTAGTCTGGTATGACTGTAGTAGTAACCCAAATATTACATTGATGACTATAGTAGTAACCCTAATATTGCAAAGAATATTTAGTCTGGTATGACTGTAGTAGTAACCCTAATATTACAAAGATTATTCAGTCTGGTATGACTATAGTAGTAACCCTAATATTACAAAGAATATTTAGTCTGGTATGACTATAGTAGTAACCCTAATATTACAAAGAATATTTAGTCTGGTATGACTATAGTAGTAACCCTAATATTACAAAGATTATTCAGTCTGGTATGACAGTAGTAGTAACCCTAATATTACAAAGAATATTCAGTCTGGTATGACAGTAGTAGCAACCCTAATATTACAAAGATTATTTAGTTTGGTATGACTGTAGTAGCAACCCTAATATTACAAAGAATATTTAGTTTGGTATGACTCTAGTAGTAACCCTAATATTATTTAGTCTGGTATGACTGTAGTAGTAACCCTAATATTACAAAAGATTATTTAGTCTGGAATGACTGTAGTAGTAACCCCAATATTACAAAAGGTTATGTAGTCTGGTATGACCATATTAGTAACCCTAATATTACATTGATTATTTAGTCTGGTATGACTGTAGTAGTAACCCAAATATTACAAAGATTATTTAGTCTGGTATGACTATACTAGTAACCCTAATATTACAAAGATTATTCAGTCTGGTATGACTATAGTAGTAACCCTGATATTACAAAGAATATTCATTCTGGTATGACTGTAGTAGTAACCCAAATATTACAAAGATTATTTAGTCTGGTATGACTATACTAGTAACCCTAATATTACGAAGATTATTTAGTCAGGTATGACCATAGTAGTAACCCTAATATTACAAAGATTGTTTAGTCTGGTATGACTGTAGTAGTAAATACAAATAGTTATATTCTTCCATATTAAATAAGAATCACTCCAATCCATCAGTGTTTCATTTGAGTTGTGTTTCAGTTTGTTTCCTTCACAAAGTTTGGTAGTAGATGGCCAATGATATTGACCAGCTTGTCTGTAAGACAGATGAAATAGCAACTAGATGGTCATGAGACTGACCAGCTTGTCTGTAAGACAGATGAAATAGCAACTAGATGGCCATGAGACTGACCAGTTTGTCTGTAAGACAGATGAAATAGCAACTAGATGGTCATGAGACTGACCAGCTTGTCTGTAAGACAGATGAAATAGCAACTGGATGGTCATGAGACTGACCAGCTTGTCTGTAAGACAGACGAAATAGCAACTAGATGGTCATGAGATTGACCAGCTTGTCTGTAAGACAGATGAAATAGCAACTAGACGGTCATGAGACTGACCAGCTTGTCTGTAAGACAGATGAAATAGCAACTGGATGGTCATGAAACTGACCAGCTTGTCTGTAAGACAGATGAAATAGCAACTGGATGGTCATGAGACTGACCAGCTTGTCTGTAAGACAGATGAAATAGCAACTAGATGGTCATGAGACTGACCAGCTTGTCTGTAAGACAGATGAAAAAGCAACTAGATGGTCATGAGACTGACCAGCTTGTCTGTAAGACAGATGAAAAAGCAGCTAGATGGTCATGAGACTGACCAGCTTGTCTGTAAGACAGATGAAAAAGCAACTAGATGGTCATGAGACTGACCAGCTTGTCTGTAAGACAGATGAAAAAGCAACTAGATGGTCATGAGATTGACCAGCTTGTCTGTAAGACAGATGAAATAGCAACTGGATGGTCATGAAACTGACCAGCTTGTCGGTAAGACAGATGAAAAAGCAACTAGATGGTCATGAGATTGACCAGCTTGTCTGTAAGACAGATGAAAAAGCAACTAGATGGTCATGAGACTGACCAGCTTGTCTGTAAGACCGAGGAAAAGCAACTAGATGGTCCATGAAATTGACCAACTTGTCCTTAACATGGAGGAAAAGCAACTAGATGGTCCACAAGATTGACCAGCTTGTCTGTAAGACAGAGGAAAAGAAACTAGATGGTCCATGAGATTGACCAACTTGTCTGTAAGACAGAGGAAAAGCAGCTAGATGGTCCATGAGATTGACCAGCTTGTCTGTGAAATGGAGGAAAAGAAACTAGATGGTCCATGAGATTGACCAGCTTGTCCGTAACATGGATGAAAAGCAACTAGATGTCCATGAGATTGACCAGCTTGTCCGTAACATGGATGAAAAGCAACTAGATGTCCATGAGATTGACCAGCTTGTCCGTAACATGGATGAAAAGCAACTAGATGTCCATGAGATTGACCAGCTTGTCCGTAACATGGATGAAAAGCAACTAGATGTCCATGAGATTGACCAGCTTGTCCGTAACATGGATGAAAAGCAACTAGATGTCCATGAGATTGACCAGCTTGTCCATAACATGGATGAAAAGCACTTAGATGGTCCATGAGATTGACATCATGAAATAAATATGTTTGCATGAAGTAGACATTGACTTTACTGGCAAAAGATATAGTGAAGTCCACCCCCATCCCCATCCCCACCCTACCCCAGGTGTCACCCCCATCCCCAACCCCACCCTACCCCAGGGGTCACCCCCATCCCCAACCCAACCCTACCCCAGGTGTAACTAGGGCATTATGTCACATTTTTAAAGTGAGTATGGATGATTTTATGGTTTTGCCGCATACATTTAACTGCTACCGGCACATAACACAGTTGACATGAGAGATTTTGAGTACTGGGTTGTTTTTAAATTAGTATTATCAATGTATTCCTGCAGGGAACAAGTTTGTGAACAAAGGATTTAAAATAGACCAGTCCTAATGGTCACCTTTACATAGACGTCACCTGATTACAACAGCCATTCTAATTTCACCCCAGATTATTTCCTATACAAATGTTGTGTGCGTAATGGTCACCGGCAAAATATAAATGTTGTGTGTGTAATGGTCACCAGCTTTCTTTAGACATCATCCAGCTTTTTTACTCATCAAACAATGGTTTCTCTCTGCTTTATACAGTCTCTGGAGCTCTGTCTGTTCAAACTAAACTTTTGCTTTATGAGGAAGGCATCGCTTAATACCTTGTGAATCAATGTGCAAGCATTACTTATCGTTCTGGTTTTCGAGCTACTCCAGTCAAATTGTCAATGTAACTCAAAGGTCTTGATATGTCAAATGTGAAAGTGATGAATTTTTTAGGTAGAAAGTCAAAATAATTCACTAGCTGAATGGTGGGAAAAGTAGTTGTGTTATCACAGTGGAAATGGAAGCTGCCTTTTATGCCAGTTTGACAGGTTTAGTTTCAATATTTTCATCAATTTGTTTGTGGGTTAAAGTTATTTCAGATGAAAAAAGTTTGTTTATGAGAGGAGATAATTTTCTTTATTGTAATGAGTCATTCAGTATTTAAAACTTACCTGTAAATGCAGGTAAAGTTGGGTCAAATAGAATAGTCCTATATGGCTTCTCTTGATTCCTTTTTCATCACAGACCTTTCACATAAACCATCTTTCTTTTGATCTTGGTGAGTTGAGCAACTGGATTATCCAGATATTATTTTTGTAGCAAGAAGTCGGCTAACCAGAAACTCATTCTGTTGTCTTACGGTCATATATAACATTAGTCAGTATTGAACTTAGTGTGTCATATATAACATTAGTCAGTATTGAACTTAGTGTGTCATATATAACATTAGTCAGTATTGAACTTAGTGTGTCATATATAACATTAGTCAGTATTGAACTTAGTGTGTCATATATAACATTAGTCAGTATTGAACTTAGTGTGTCATATATAACATTAGTCAGTATTGAACTTAGTGTGTCATATATAACATTAGTCAGTATTGAACTTAGTGTGTCATATATAACATTAGTCAGTATTGAACTTAGTGTGTCATATATAACATTAGTCAGTATTGAACTTAGTGTGTCATATATAACATTAGTCAGTATTGAACTTAGTGTGTCATATATAACATTAGTCAGTATTGAATTTAGTGTGTCATATATAACATTAGTCAGTATTGAACTTAGTGTGTCATCATTTTGCACAAAGTAAACTAGGATCATTGCTGATTTAATTTAGGGTGGATTAAAGTAAGCAGGATACAGTAACCTTGTGTGGAACATAAATTTGGATTAAAGTAAGCAGGATACAGTAACCTTGTGTGGAACATAAATTTGGGAGAGAACAACATGCATCCATGTTTTATGATTTTTGTTGAATAGCACACAGAAAACAGTCTTGATGATGTTGATAATAATAATAATAGTAATAATAATAATAATAATAAAAATAATGATAAGTAAGTGGTATTTGTTCAGAAACCATTTGGACTTCTGGTGGCCATGTAGTTTAAAGTGTTCGCCTTTTCAAATCTCTGCCATCTCACCTCTGTCTGCATGGATTCAGGTCTCTGGCTCAGCCAATGTGGGTATGAGAAAGCTAGCCAGTAATTTTCCATGGGTTGATGGTTCCTACCAGGGTTTTCCTGGGAGTATCCTCCACCAGTTGTAATGGCTGCCATGTATAGCCTATGATCATGCACTGAAAAATGGCATTAAACCCAAAACAACAATAATAACATAAACCATGAACCTGTGGACGGAGGTCAGCTGTGTACAAAAGCCAGTTTCGCTTTTTCCCATAGGTGGCTGTTATTGCCAGGTTTGACTGTATTTGAATGTAACAATGTTTTTGTACTTTCTTTCCTAAGAGTAATACAGTATTCCCTCAATGTTAAGCCCCTCAATATAATTCAGTCCTTCAAATGGTGTATTAGCATGGATCCATTAGATGGCAAATTTGTTTTGGTCTTTAATTATTTCTTATTCAAGTTTATTTTAGTTCATGGACAATGGAAACCAATTAGAATATGATTTCACATCATTCAGTGCATTATTATTGTGACTTTGTGGACAAAATACCCTACTATATTTGTACCAAAACTCTCTATGATGTTGTCCCCTTCTAATTTAGTACATTTGTATGGTAATCAAGAGCAAACAGTGTTATAGCTGAGAAGCACTGTACATTTTTCCTCATCTAACATTTTTTGCATTTCAATCTATTTCAGCTGAGGTGTTAACAGCATTTTTTTGTGAGAAACTTCAGGATCATCATTCCATCCAGCCACCCAGTTTGAAAGGATTGGTTTCCTTGGTAACAATTTCCATATTATATTTAAGAAATAATATAGCCCCTGGTATTCTAGTTCATTATTCCCTTGGTGAAAGTATAGTTTTTAGCTTATATAACTGTAAGGTCAAGTTAAAGTACAGCATCCATCTTGTTATCAGTAATGCATCCATCAATAGTTATGTTAAACTGATTCTAAAATTCACCAGATCACTTTTGACTAAATTTGGCACAAGGCATCCTGGCATGAAGATCTTTCAAACATTTGTTAAAATTTATGCCAGTTTGATATCAGATATGGTCACCATTACTAAAAATTGTAAAAACCCTTGTTACATATGTTGTGTGTTAATTTGTATGATTATAGATTGTAAGGACCATTTAGTAGACAACATATTAAATAGCTAATTTTATCCATATTGTCCAATGGGGGTTTTTAGTTTGGGATGAGGTCATTTTGCTCAGTAGATATGTTTACTTGAGAATTCTGTGGTAAACCTGAATTCTGTTTGGTTGGCTGCTGGAATTTCAAAGAAGTTTTCGACCTTGTTTCCAATTTTGAATGATCTGGAAATTAACTTTTGATCCTCATTTTGGTTCAGAAATTGTTTCTTAGTTTTTTATTTAAGGTAGTGAGTAACAGAAGTATTATTCCTATCTTAAAATGTGTAGTGGAGACAGTCATTTAGTTGTTTTCAGTTATTATTTGAGAGGATTTATTATTTCAATTATTTATTGGAATTACAAGGTGCTAATAAATTTAGGACTAAGTAAATATTTTGGTATTACTTAAAATTCATGTAAAGATGTTTTAGATTATATCATTGTGATACATCAAGACTGTTAGAATTATTCAAGGCTAGTGGTGAATCAGCACAATAAATTGGACTTCATTTGGAACACCACTGGAACTCATTTGGAATACTCTATTCTTTAGGATTTGTGATAGAACTTTTAGGACTGTTGGGATTTAATTCACAATACTGGAAGCTTTCTTTTAAAATTTCAAATGGTAATCTTGGAAAATAAATTATTTGTTGAATTTTACAAAACTGGTTTGCATTCACTTTTTTCTATTAGTTAGTTTAAGACCATAGAGTCATAAAACCCATTGAACAACTTCTCAAAAACTGCTGAACAGAATTTGATAAAATTTGACATAAAGCATCTTAGCTGGAAGACCTTTCAAGTTTATACAAGTGATACTGGTCTGCTTGCAAACATGACCATATCTAGTAAAATCAGTAAAACTGTTGAACAACTTTTCTCCAAAACTGCAGATGGAATTAGACAAAACTTGACAGAAAGCATCCTGACATAAAGACCTTGCATAAATCATGTCAATCCATTAATAACTATTGCCATTGTTGCTAAAATTTAGAAACACTTTAAATGACTTCTTAAAGCTTTTCAACAGATTTGACCAAATTTGATAATATGCATCCTGGCATAGAGTTCTTTCACATTTGTACAAATTTCATGATAAACCTAGAAAAATACTGTAGTTTCCAGTTTGCCTATTAAAGAATGGAAGTAACCAACAATGAGCACCATTTAGAATCACAGGTTTGTGGTTGTGCTGAGTTCTTCCCCATGTAGAAGAAAATTTAAAGCAGATTTTAAAAACAATTCAAACACAGTATTCATAAGTTTAAATGAGGCAAATTATTTAAATGAGCAAAATAGACCTCCTCTGGAATATAGTTGTATAATCTGTTATTTGAAGCTGAAGAAAAATAAAAAATAAACAAGTAACACCTTAAGTACATGAACAAATTATCTATAAGATTAGCTTGGAAACGAGGAAATATATTTAGTTGAAGATGCTGAATTGTGTCCTTTGCAAGACACTGCCCAGTTTTTGGAATAGATTTGCCATATTGTGTCCTTTGCAAGACACTCTGCTCAGTTTTTGGAATAGATTTGCCATATTGTGTCCTTTGGCAAGACACCCTACTCAGTTTTGTGAATGTATTTTCCATATTGTGTCCTTTGGCAAGACACCATACTCAATTTTTGGAATATATTTGCCACATAGTGCCTTTAGTCCACAAAACAAGGGAAGAAAAACTACATGCAAATAAATTCCTCATTTTACCCAAGTGTATTCCATTCTAAGTATTAGACATCATATTTATTAAGACACTTACTCAGACATTTTCTATAAAGCATAATTCATACTTTTGCAGTCTATTCCTTAATAATGGTCAGTTCAAGTTTGCAGGAAGACATATCAGACACAATTCAGTAATTAATAGAAAATGTATATTTAACTTTATATAGTGAGTATCTACACTAGATATAGAATGTATATCTAACTATATATAATGCATATCTAACTATATATAATGTATATCTAACTATATATAGTGATTTTATATCTAACTATATATACAGTGTGTATATCTAACTATATATAATGTATATCTAACTATATATAATGTATATCTAACTATATATAGTGATTTTATATCTAACTATATATACAGTGTGTATATCTAACTATATATAGAGTATATATATAACTATATATAGTGTATTTATAACTATATATAGTGTATATATAACTTATATAGAGTATATCTAACTATATATAGTGTATATATAACTATATATAGTGTATATATAACTTTATATAGAGTGTATATCTAACTATATATAGTGTATTTATAACTATATATAGTGTATATATAACTTTATATAG
>JAECUM010045738.1:0-35923 GCA_016617855.1 Megalonaias nervosa
TGCCCTCATGCGATGGTAATCATCTTGTTAGACCCTGGTGGACAACCCATAAATTCACAATTTCCTTATGTACCATATATCCGACTCCCTGGCTTTGAGTAAAACTGAATTTGTACACAAAAATGTTATGCAATATCTTCAACTGAAAATAACTGACTTTGATATCATAAGTGTCAGAAACTAAATAAATAGTATCAACCGTTTTAATTGATTGCATCATAGTAATGTGTTTATTCCATTTGTCGTGTATACCTGTTTGATTTTTCCTTTAGTAACAATCTTTGAAAAATTCTGCATCATTTATTGTTATTACTATATATAACACATATACATCATACCTATCTTATAAACAAGAAGAGGACATGCCATTATTTTGTTTAATCATACTTATCCGTTTCATATTTCTTGTTTGTCCATCTTTTACATTTGCATTGTGTTGTGTAATGAGATCATGCAAAAGTTTAACAGAAGGTGTGGTAGAGCAATAAATTAGTCAATCACTGAAGAACCTACGTTGACACTCAGGTAGACCTTTCTCCAGAAATTGTTATGGAGATACAGAGCTTGCATGATTCTGTTTCTGCAAAGAAAGGTCGAAGAGCGACATGGAATCAGCTCCACCAGATTATATCTGATATGGAATTCTCTCAAAATATTGCCCTATGGTAAGGCCCTCTATTATTAATCAAAAAATGTACAGCATATAAGTAAGCCTTAAGACCCTGGAATAAGAAATTCTACCGATGCTGATAAATAATATGAGATAAATTAAATCAACATTCAAAGACATAAAATCATTATCCAGTGACACATATAAGTTACTGGTAAATATGAATAAAATATATGAACAACGCTTATTTATCTGATTAAACTTGCAGATATTTAGGCAGTAGCCGCATACTTTATAATGAAACTCATAGAATATAATTTAAAACAGCAGCATGGAGATCAAAAAGGTGAAAAGATGACAAAGGATTATTTAGATCACATACGAATGGAGTTTAGCAGTGTGCATTTAGATTATACTAATGGTCACTTTCATAAATTATTAATACAACCACATAGATAACAATGGCGCGGTACTAGTATGAGAGGTTGAAGTTTGTACATTTTTCGTTACCCTTTGGAGACATTGATATTCGTACAAGAATATACAATCCCCCTTGACTGCCTAACTCACGTTGACTAATAGGGTAACGAAAATGGCAAAACCGGCCTTTTCATACTACTTGTTATATCCAGTTCATGAGCAAAGGTGCGTTGTTGGTGTGGAGAACAAAACGCTATTTGATTTTCATCAGTAAGTAAAAGATTAATTAGGAATATTTGACAGTAAATAATATTATATTCTACACCTGAGCATTGTAGAATGTTTAAAAGTATAAATATTACTTACTCTTCTCAAGCAAACCCAATCGTGATGGTGGGCTAGGTTGCAAAGAAACATATGTGTTGGGGAGCAAGGAAGGACACGAGGGCATTTGTAATGCTATAAAGAAACTTATGAGGAAGTGGGGGACATGTACTAGACAACGTCATTAATTTTGCCGTTATGCTTCTTCATCAAGAATTTATATAGTTATGAGAAAATTCTTATCCAGATGCTTTACATCTACTGTGCGATGTTTGCTTTTATCGAATAATTTAGAAACGATTATATTAAACCTCTGGGTCTGTAGAATGACGTCTGAGTGGCGCCTTTCTATAATACGGTAGGAGTTAGGGAATCAATTGACTGAAAGAAAGCACAATGATATTTGAATAATTTACACCAGTATAATTTTTCAAATCCCTGATTATATTTTCACGTCAATAAGAATAGATTTCCTCAAACCTGTCGTCTTCCACAGTGCCTTTGATGCTGATGTAATTATAAGTGACCTTATATTTGTAAATACCACTCTCGCGCTTCCAAACATGGTTCATATAATTTTTTGTGTGCGTGTGTGCACGAGTGTTTTGGATTTTTAACGTAGCATTAACAGATTTCAGTCATATCACTACAATGCCTGCATTGTGGCAGTTTATAGTGATGTCTAGCATCTAGTTGTAACTTTCAGGCAAGCTAACAGTGACATAAATTTGATATCATGTTTGGTAAAATTGCTCGTGCTGTTTATTGTTATACCCCTCCTTTAAAAATATCCTGCTTTTCCTTTTTATTTGCGTAATTATTTGTATATGTATGTTGCATCATGGAACGATAAATCAATATGTACACATATCTCATTAATGAGCATTGATTGATGTATCAACAAAGACCCGCCATCTTGTGGCGTAAGATTTTTGAGGGTAACCTGATGTTGGTCCACTCGAGAAAATCCCGACTCAAGCTCGACTGCCCATTTTACAAGGACCAGGCGGTCTTGGACCTATCGCAGTTGTTGATGTACGGCTTCTATTAAGGGTTAAGGCGTCTAATCAACTGAACATTTTGACACAGACCTGCCGAGCATCCAAACTGTGGATCGTTATGAAGACCATTAGGGGACGCTGTACTATGCTAGGTGTTACTTATGGCACGCACGTCATCAAGTCTGTACACCGGCAGTTGCCCTCTACCTCCAAGATCAGTAGTACACAAGGCAGACAAGTACTATACATCACCACTACTTCCCCCATATCCTGCAGGGTACCGTGGTTTATAGTCCAGTCAGTACTCTTAAAGGTTTAGATTGACGGTCAGGGGACATGCCAAAATTAGGCGAAAGACCTCTGCTATAATCCTCGGATTAAATGAGCTATTTTCACGTTCGGTCACTATGATCAAGTTTTCGACCACAGTCTTGTTGTTTATCTGGGAAAGGATGAAGCTGAAGCCTGAGAAAAAAGGGCGTCTAAAGTGCCCCAACCCGCCATCATCACACCACCTATCAAACGGTTGTTACGATAATAGCCAATATGATGACCTGTTAAATTAGCATGTCTTGAGTCCACAGGCCCAGCTAAGGAATGGTTATTGCCTTGGCAGCATCTTCGAAGTTGATGCGGCCAAAATTGGGCAGTTTCATTTTAATCAGGTATTGATCAGCATCAACTACTCTATTAGGTGGCTGACGAGCACGGACCTGTGGTAGTGGAAGTTGCCCAGATCATTGGCAGCAAGTTGTATATCACTCACTAACGACAAGTTTAATAGGTCATGGCAATTCCATACAAAAGGAATCTGGGCGGGCAGCTATGAGAATAGGCGTAGGATGTGTGGGTTGGACTACTGGTTGCATGGGCTTAGGCGCGGACATGTGCAAGAACTCATTCATCAGAATTCCCGCAATCAAAATATATGCCTTAGAATAATCCGACTAAACTGCTTTTTTCACGTTCTCACCGCCTACGCATATCCGAGGAATCGTTTTCCCGCTGCGACTCTACATAGGTGTTTGACCTCGGTAATACGGTGAACTTTTGGTCTGACTATTTCGCTATCAAGGATAGCCCTGTATTCGGTAAAGCATTAATACAGACGACAGTTCCAATTTCTCTTCAGAGTTATGTACCTCTTTTTGATCTATATCACTTAGTGAAAGGACGCTATCGACGTAATAGTTGGCTACAAACTAAAACGAGCAGCACTTAATTGTCAATAAAATTGACTTGCTTTTTATGCTTTATCTCCGGATCGCTGTCTAATGGACAAGTTAAAACTGAAACAATTCTTCAACATGTATACTCCTGGTGACATTTTGACATCTTTATCTATCCTATATAAAACAAAAATTCGAATCGTCATTTTCAGCAGACAACCTCCCTCCTTTTCGACCCCACCCTCTGCCATATACGTTTTGTGAGGAATAGTCCCCATAAGGCAGATGTTGATGAACAAGTATGACAAGTTTCAGCTGCAAAAGGAAAATTTATGACAGGACTCCCATTGCCTGACAGTGAGAGTGAGGGGAAAAGGCCCACTCCAGATCCCCTTGGGCAACCACTGCCTCTATTAAGATACACTTATGAAAATTTATCACTAATTCTGATGCAGTAATGTATAAATACAAAGCTTCTAATCTAAAACAAAACAAACTTATTTATTGCCTAATAATCACATCTAAAGTTATTAAGAAACACCCAGTTGTCGACGGCTAAAACGTTTGTAAACAAAGCATTTGTTCATAATTTTGATATTGCATAGCTACTAAATGTGTAAGTAAAACAGAACAGTCAATAGCCAAATGTTCTCTACTATACAATTACTTGAAGTTTGATTTAATGTTTGGAGACATACACTGTGATTACGACCATAGACCCTGCAAACATTATAAAAAAGTTGACTAAGCATATATTTAGGCAAAATTGATTTTCTCGCTATGAGCCAAAGACGTTTCTTAAGAAAATGGACCTTACAATTCTAGTCAAATTTGCTTAAATGCATATGTAGCCAAATTTGGGTTTCAAAGAGTGATACCTATAATTTATACAACAGATTCATTTCAGCCAATGGACAAATTTGGTCTATGCATAAATTTAACCAAAATTTGGTTTTTGCCTAAAAGCCATATATGTACATTACGAAAAGAGACAATGAGGTGGATACAGTTACATAGACTTTCATTTCAACACAAGCGTGCATGCGAGTTATAAAAAGCATTGCATACACTAGCCAATATTTTGCTAAGCAAGAATACTCATTATCGAAAGAGACAATGATGTGGACAACTAAATTTGGGTAATCATACAGTTACATAGATTTTGGTTTGTAACAGCCGTGTACGTAGTTTATGCAAAAGAGCATTTCAGACATTAGCCAGATTTTTGGCGTATCATATATTTATCCAAACTTTAGTTTCTGCCAAAAAAAGTCAGGGATGTTCATTATGGAAAGAGACAATGATGTGGAGACCAACTTTGGTTAGTCATAAATTACTAAATTAGGGTTTCTAACAGCCATACAAGTGGGTTGTACTAACAGACATTGCAGGCACTGGCCAGAGTTTGGCTAATAATACATTTAGCAAAATATTATTTTCCTCGTAAGAACTAAAACTAATGCTTGTAAGGAGCAACTTTGTGGTAAATAGCTAAATTTGGCTAAGTATACATTACTTGTTAACCAGCCTCACTGAGAATGGCAATACGAATACCTCTTTAAAATGTGGCTTATCAAACCACCCACCCCCAGCTCCTCTAAAAGACGGTACAATTATTCAACAGTCGTATACAAGGATTCGATCAGACACAATTCAAAAGGACTACGAAGATTCTCGTTATGTGCATATATTACTTTAGGATAAGATAGTTTATCCCATAGCAGAAGCGTGATTTGATTCATTGGAAAAATTGAAAACAAACTGGAAGATTTTACTAAGAGATCCATTCTGTAAAGCAGACACTAGAGTATTCATCCTTCAGAAAAGAAATATATCAGTCATGAAAACGTTACTGCAATGAAAGATAATATAACATGCGTAATGTGCACATGATGTCAATTTGTATATACAATGTACGTGTATATGCAATGCTCGCCTTGTAATATTTCCAACGTGCTCTAGGAATCATTGTTGGAAAGCCCTAAGCATGTTTCGACTGAACGGTCATCAAAAATGTGAACTATGTTCCCCGGAGATAAGTAAACTCCTACTGCATATAGAGCTGATGCAGGATTCTGTAATCGCTACATTTGTTCGTAGCACACTAATCGTGGTCAGCTTGAAATTTACAGAAAGTTGTATCAGATTTCTGTTGTAATTATATGGAGAGGAATTAAATTAAGTCATGCATCCAAGGCTAATTTTCAGTAATGCAAATAAACGCTAGTGTAATCGAAATGAAGGACCTGGCTATTTTAGAATGAAGCAGGAAGCACGCATTATTTTAAAAACCTTATTACAGAACTATATGAGTGACATAAATCAGTGCACAGTGCTCTATCAGCCCGGTTGCTACAGCACCCGGATCTCATAGCTTAACACACTGAGCTCTGGGTCAATTGACCAGTCCAGAGACGTTTCGCACAGAATGTTTCGTTCTATGTGCAGTTAATTCAGAGTACCCAAGCCATACAGTGTTTCAGAATATATATATATATATATATATATATATATATATATAACAACAACAACAACAACATATATATATATATATATATATATATATATATATATATATATATATTTGACGTCATAGGATGAAAGAAAAGTTGGAAATATAGATGGTGTATACTTCCCTTTTGAACTGAAGATTCCTCCAAATTGTAAGTATGTAGCTTCCAGAAATTTGGTAGAGGACTTTGCGAGGTCCCACCTGACAAGAGCGTTCTACTTGGCACGAGCGGTAGTAGTAGCTGAGATATTCACGGGATTTTGCGTTAATCCCTGTACCAAGGGGAGATCAAATGCTTTTTACCATAGGCATCTACTCTCGACAATAATTGCGCAGTATCCTCATCATACTTCAAGCCTACGACAATCAAAACTGAATTGTTTCTTCCAGCCTTTTGAGATCCGGGGAAAATACGAGTATATATTCATTACAGTTGTGACTGGTATTAACTTATATGCCTGATACATGTTTCTGTGATATATTCCAGCAAGATGTCGTCTCCAAAGGAAAGTACGTCTAGGGCGAGCCTTCGATCGTCTCAGAATAAGTTCGTGCCACTACGATGGCACTGGCCTAGCACATTTGGTCTTTGTTTACCTGGACCATACTATGTTTGGTACCGCGAAGAAGCACTTCCACCTATAAATCTCTGCATCGTCCGCTTTCTCCAGGATGTGAAACGGAGATGATTGAAAAATGGCTTTTCCACCAGTGATGTTAAGCTCGTCGTGTGATTGTTGGACTTGTTGATTTTTGTCCATAAGTTTGTAAGAAATTTATTCTGCCCGTGTACTAAACTTGATACTAACTGTAGACGCCAAACTGCTGCGATAGATGGATAGTCTCAAACTGCTGCGATAGATGGATAGTCTCAAACGATCAACATCTTTAGCCTAGTGCCGTCATTTCAATGTCGCCAAAGCCGATTCACATCCATCTTGAATGAAGCCTACTGCTTTCTCTGCTAGAACTTGACAATTAAAGTCTTTACATTTCACTGCGTACTTATATGCATTCATTCCTAAAATTTCTGGAGTCACCTTTGGAGTCCCCCGAATGTGAAAACAATCATTAGGAGCAACCGAATGACTCCCTTTCTTGACTTATCTTGATTATTTTAGACTTGTAGTGAAGGTAGATGGTGTTAACGCAGGTTTACACATGTCCGCTTCTAAATCGCTTGTGTGATCCTGTGCTAAAACTTCACTCAGAATATGAGGTGAAAGCGAAAGATGTTGTCTTCTCTTGGCTTCTTTTGGTTTCTCTTCATCAAGGTGTGCACGTTTCAACATGATTTAAAATTTAAGTTTGCTAAGGTACACAAAATCTCCCTATATACAGAAAGCCCCTCACTCTATGAGAATATACTTAGTAATCTTTCTGTCCTCGAAGAAAGAAAATTCACAACAGATCACTTTTCTCGCCAGAGTATACTTACAACAAGGCTACGGTTTACTAGAGACAAAAGTCAAAATACCTACTATGTCTGTCATAAAAATAATACTGGTCTCCAGAATGTCGACAACGCCAAAATAAAAGGATAAACATAAACACAGCCGTTATCAATGTGAACAAAGGACAATGGTCTTCAAGGTATAACACGGATAAAAGAACATGCAGTATTCCTAAGAAGCAGCAGCAAAACCAGTAAAGCAGAGATATTTGCAGAAAGATTGAATAAGGCTAAAAAATTATAAAAAATGGAGACGGTTAAACAATTATAAGAAATTGAAAGACAAGAACATATGCCAGTGAAGAAAGTCAAAAGGGAACAACAGTGAAAGAAAGAAGGAATTACACTTCGGTGCTTTTGTATGAATTTTCTTTGTCATCCTGATTTTACAAGAATATACCTAAACGAAAAATACGTGCTCCTTTTCCTAAGGTTTAGTGTGAATTTGGTATTTCCAGACTCACACATTGTATCATTGGCAATCTTTGAATAGTATCTCCTTCTAAGAGATATAGGAGGCCCGAAAATAGACCGGTGACGTTTTGCTTTAATAACAAGAAAACATATGGATTTGATACCATCAGATGCAACTGATTGAAACAGTGCCCACGGCCAAGTCCTCTTGCTGCTGTGGTAGTGGCAATAGTAACTGATGCTGCTATTGATACTTTAGTTAAAGTACTGGCGGTGAATATCGACGTAGTCATAGAAGGTTCGAACGTCTTGGATCGCAAAGGTCTCTTAATCTTCGGTCTTGGCTACATAAGTCTGATACGTTTTCTCATTTGTTCAAGCCCTGACAAAATGTCATCTAATATACTATCCTGTTTGTTTTGACTCTCTTCTTCCTGTTCACTGTACACAGAGTTCCTCTTTTCTTTTGCTTCTTCCAGTTTTCTTTTCTACTCCTGTTGTTCTTGTTGTTGAACAAAACACAGGTCTTCTTATTGCGAACAAACAATCTAATCTCAATTCTTACTTCAATTTCTTTCTCAAATTATCATACACTGGTAAAGTATTTCTACAACCAGAGTTTCTAGTGGAGTTTATTGAAAATCGTCCAAAGCTAAATTAAGGTCCTCCTGTTATGGAAGAGTACTTGTAACAAAGTTGTAGTTGTAGTGACAGTAATACTAGATGTTGTAGATGTCCCACTATAGCACCCGGTGTATGATGCATGAGCGGCAGGCTCACCCAATACATCGTCATTTCGAGGTGAGCCATAGGCATTTGTTCTGAGACTATTCTACGATGACAAACCGTAGGAATGCTAGTGCAATGATGTATATTGAAAGCTATGTCACTCATGTATTGCCTTATAATTAAAAGAGAGATAAAACACCCTTCCTGAATTATGTTACACGCATTCTGATTGGTGGAAGATGTTACTCCGTTTTGATCAGGTGTTAGATGATATATACAGAAGCATTGACATCTCGTCTCACATGCTCACAAGATTGCCGACCCGTCAAGGTTTTGGTAAAACTAAATTCATCGACCATAATTTCCAGCATGCTGTTTAATGAAAACTTCATGGTATATGTCATAGCAGCGAGGATCATTAACAGGGTCACATATATAGCTATATGGAATAGACAAATCTATATGGATAGGCAAGGATGCCTGAAGCGTGTCTTGATCTAAGGATCTAATCTGAAGAGAAGTTTGCGGATAACAACTTTTATGAGGTGTGGTGTATGTGAACCTTCTTTGGATAAAACACAATCTACCCTATTCAGAGACACTCATATCTCTAGAAAAGACAGATACTGCTTAAAATTACGCCTCACTATGTGTTTTATTCTTGGATGTCTATGTTTACATTCCAATTAAAACTTGAAAAGCCTTCCCCACTCTCACGTTTGTGAGTATACGGTGTATATAAACTCCACCCGCAGTTGATTATTTTGTATGTTTAGATAGAGAGTAGCAGGCGGAGTATTATGTATAAGGTAAGTATATGGTAGAAGTATATATATATATATATATATATATATATATATATATAACACTGGTTCCCGCTTTTGGGAGACATTATAAATATATGATCAATAGGGAGACAATATTTTATAATCAATGACATTTCAACTTTGACTGTTATTAATAAAGCCTACTTATTTTCATCTTTATATACCATGTAATTAAACCTAAAGCTACTAATGAACTGGATATATCTTTGAACAAAAAGTGTAGTTAAAATGTCTCCTAAATGATGTCTCCCTTTTATTTACTAATGAGATATTAGTCATTAGGGTGACTTCCTTATATGTCTCCGTAATACTGTATGGTACATGTCTATATGTCTCCTTGATGCATATAAAATATGCCCTTTGTCTTCAATACTATAATGTGTTTAATTGTTTGCTTTTTATATGTCTTTATTCATTATAAATACTTTCTTGCAATTACTATACCAGTATGAGACTAAATACTACTTTATTGAAGTACCGTCCTGACAGGTTTTATCACTTTTAGCTTAAATATACCGACGTGATTCCACAAACATGGATACATATGTTGCTATTTTAAACTTATATGACTATTACAAGAGAACAATCTATTTTACCATGGAAATAAGAGAGATGTTACTGATTTTGGCTTGATATATTGGACAAATTGGGGATATATAACACTTGTTCTCACATCTGGGAGACATCATACAAATATGATCATTAGGGAGACAATATTTATATAATCAACAATATTAAAAACTTTGGATGTTATGAAAAAAGCCTACTTATTCTCATCTTGATATACCATGGAATTAACACTAAAGCTACCAATGAATTGGACATATCTTGGAACAAAATATACAGCTCAATTGTGTCCTATATATTGTTTACTTACGATATATAGTCATTAGGGCAACTTCCTTCTTCTTAAATCTGCATTACATATATCTGTGTCTCCCTTATGTGTATAAAATATGTCTTCAATTAACTATAATTGCCTATTTAGTTGTTTCATTGATTTTCATTATGAAATCTTTCTTGCAATTAAAATACTATTATGCAATTATGTACTACACTACTTAAATATTTTGTCTTGACCTTTAACTGTCACATTTATCAAAGTCACTAATAGCAAATCACAAATATGTGCAAGAGATGTTGCAATATCAAGGCTATATACTTACTATTACAAGAGAATATTTTTATACCATGTAAACTATATGTATATAATAGATCAGTAGTCTCATGTTATCATGGATTCAGCTGGTTTGTTTGATTTTGAAGTTTTGGGTTTAACACTATTTATCAGCGCATGATAGGCTGTACATGGCAACCAGTATAACTGATGGATGAGGAACCTGGGAAAAACCCAGGATGAACCACCAACCAACGGTAAGCTAATGACAAGCTTTCTCACATATCCACACTGGCCGAACCCAAGACTCAAACCCATGCGGACAGAGGTAAGATGGCAGTGATCGGTAATGGTGAGCACTTTATACCACTTGGTCACCCCAACTGGTTTCGTAAATGACTATGCGTATTAGGCATCACTGAATTAAAAGTGTGCAAGTTAGGTGTCTCACATGTAATTTTGATATAGTAAAGTTATTTTTGTCCAGATGTATCCAGAACTCAGCTTTTACAACTGTTGGTGAACCCAGGACAATGAGAAAGTAATGAATGAACCAATCAATATGCAAAAGTTTTTCCAGTATGCAATGGTTTCAGTACCGTGTTTGACATGGTCAAGTTACTTTTGACTTGATGTGTGTACACATCAGTTTTCATAAAAGCGTGTGCAATTGGGTCCAAAGCGTCAAGTGTGTAACAAGCAAACAGCTGACGATAAAAACGACACTCAAGCATGATAATGTTTGAAAAGATTTATCAATAGGTAAGATCAGACACAATGCACACTACATAACACAGGTTTGGGGAATGATTTGTCTCAATAATTAAAGACAGAATAAAATATTGAGAAAATAACAAATGTATGATTGAAGGACAAACAGATGAACACACAAACTGGTCAAATGTTACATTTCCTCCCAACGTAGTGAGTGAGTGGAAAATAACTGCATTTCTTGACATCAACATTGGATAACTTTTCTTGGCCTATGTCATTTTATATTCAAACAGAATATAAACCAAAATAAAATGATGCACATGCTCTGGGACCAAAGACTAATACCCAAGTGTCTGGTTTTAACCATTCAATTTTATTTTAACAATCTAACATCAGTCCATTTAAACAACAGGTTTATATTTACATCTGAAAATAAACCATAAGTATATACTTAAAATACAACTCAAATTTTTAACATTCTACAACAAAACAAGGGTCACTCAAAAGTAACTGATGCTGTAGTGACCAAACACAATTCCCAGGAATCCAAAATAAAGACTGTTTCTTTAACGCTGCTAAGTATTGAAAGTATTTATGGGCAGAAGCGAATCAAAAAGAGAATGACAAGCATCACATGACATTATATTAAAACTATGAAGTGCACAGATTCAGGGAATATCTAGCTACATGAGCTTGAAAACACGTCAACACAACAATTTAACCATAACATATCCTAACTCAATTGTTGACCTCAAGGCATGGGGAAGCACCGATGAGTATGAGAGGTATTTGGAGAAGGGTAGGTATCTGGTGACGAGTTTCAAATATCATATAAGGGATTACTTGTTGTTTACACATGCTGAAGAAAATTAAACTAAAACAATCTACCAACGCCCACTAACACTAAACTCCCTCAATCCCCAAAGCACACACATAAACAGACCACCAAAACCACAGATGCCGCTATCTTATGTACATCCAAACAATAGTTGAAATAAATATAAAAATAAACAGTCTTTAGATCGATGCCACTGTCATTCATATAATCAACTAAATTCTCAATTATTTTCTTTAAATCTAGAATGTGTAAAAGAATATTAGTGGTTCAGTTTTAATTGCTGTCACGAAGACATAAAAAATATGCATAATTCATGAAAGTAAAAGATACAAGTAGCTCAACAGTTTGACATATTATACAAAATCTGATGTCACAAGGAAGGTGTTACATCTGTTGAAAATGTTAGTGTTTCAAGAAACAAAACCTTAAGCTATGCTTATGTCACTTAAAATTACAAAGAGAGAGCAAAATACTGCAAATTTGTTTAGCTGATTACAAGTAACATAAATTCAAAAACTAAAACTCTCAAGCAAAATATTAAGGACATTCACAACATTTAATGTGTTTGCAATGTGGATGTCAACACTAGTTATCATCAAAATGTCTCCTCTTAGCACAGTAGTCATTTAATGAAGTTACTGAGAAAGCATACGACTAGCATAGATTCTCCGAAAATAAATAATGAAATTATTTTTCACCATTTCTGGTATGTAACTTTCACATAATAAGTGCTGTGTCCCAAATTCAGATCAATTTTATGCCAATCTCGTAATTCTGACCACGTCTTACATTCTGGGGAAGTTAAATTGTTGACCTCATTTACAAGTATAAAAACAAAAAAAGCAATAGACTTTCTGACAGAACTGTCCAAACTCAGCAAATCAGTTTAGTCTCCAAATGTTATATCACATATTGTCAGTAACTGGAAAATGACCAACAATGTCAGCATCAAGCAGTATTGTGATAAGATCTATCTATATGCTACCCATACACAATAGTCCAAAATCATACATATTATAAGCCACATTTATATATTTGTAAACAATCATATTAGCATGGAATGTTTGTTCAGTAAATATGGAAAATAGTACCAACATTAATTGGTAAACTATTTCAGTTTACATGGTATATTCCTTGAAATTCACGTGAAAATGGATTTGTGAATTTAAACTGTTTATCAAAAACTTTAGATTTACATGTGCATTTATGCTAGGCAACCACCTTCTGTTAATGTCTACTGTTACATACTCCTAAGATTTTTAGTGTACACCTTTTTCATATATTGGATCAAGTATGGTGTCATAAGATATTTTTTTTAAGAAAGAAATGATGATAGTTGCCAGATAGAATCAATAAGGGTATACTTGATAGCTACGATGCAACAAGCACCCAAGTGCCTAGCTTTGTGCCCATTATTATTACCGGAGCATTTGTTGATTTCATATTAGATGCTCGGGATGTAATATGTACCAAAGTTCAAAGTAGTATCATTTGTTACATCTAGTGTCTGTAAATGAGAAATCTTCGATGCAGTACAAAGTGTTTGTGATGAAAGTGGCCGTGATATGAAAAAATTATATTAGACTTCCATTTTTGCTTCATAGTATCTTCTGCTAAAATTCACATCAAAGTGGAATCTGTACGCTCTTGAACCAAAGAAATTTTGATCATTAGCGACTGTGGATAAAACAATTCATTCACTTTAGCCTCTTTATGTTTTGATTATCCATTGGTTATTCTGGCTAACTGACCATTAAGCCTAATAGTTTTGTTTCTATGGTGGTTGGTTTGCACAAAAGTCAGCTGTCGCACTAATGCATGCATACAAATAGGGTTCATACACGTTATACATAAATCTTTAAAGTCATACCAAGATAATTCTATACATAACAGTGATAAAGTGTAAATGGGTTTGACATAACATGTCATCAAACAAGAGGCCCATATGGGTCTAATATTGCTCACCTTGGAAACTGACAAATGTCAAGTTCTGAAACAAAAATTCATACAGGCAGTGAAACTGAAGTGGAAAGTAAAGTTTTTCAGCACTTAGTTGCCACATGGTCTATTAGGCCTGAAATAAACACTAAAGTTACCAGTTTCATACTAAAGTGAACCTGGGTTGCATAACCCAAATTTATTCCTTGCAAAAAAAGAAACCTAGTGAGTGTTACTTAACAATACAATGTTTCTTGATACTTAGATATACACTCTCTTTATAATTACTAAAACTAGTTGCATTTATCTTAACTTATTTGCTGTAATTCTTTGAGAGCACAATTAGCAAACTGCATGCAATGGCAGGTATTACTTAAGCTTGCACTTTACTTGATGTCCAAGGGCTAATATAAAGGGAAAGAGTAAACATCTCAATCAGTGTGATGTCTAAAACTGTTACCCTGAATTTAATCACAACATTAAGAAAATCTCGAGTGGTAACATGCTCAGCCAACTAGATGCATGATCATATCATTAATATGCTTGGATGTCGCTCACTATCAAATTTGTTAAAAGCATTAAAATACACAAAAATGATTCAAGTTGATATAAAACATCAGATCCAAAATATAGTATTAGAGGGGTGATAAGCTTAGCCCATCAGATGTAATAAAACTTAATATTTATGCATTAATCTTGCTCATTATTACAATTTTTAGAGATCATAAATATATAGTCCAAGTTGATCAAAATTTGATCCGAAACGTAGCCTCGAGAGTGGTAACAAACAACTATTGATGGATGGATGCCTTAAGGCCAGGTGAGCTATACAAAATGTGAATGGTAATGAGTAACAGAAACTGGTTAAAGAATGATCTATCTTACATTAATTATATTATCAAGATTATGTAACTAGACAGGTGTTTCCAAATGACACAAAAAAGGAAAGAAAAATCCTTAATAGATGTGATAAAGGACACATAAATTACCCAAATTAAAAATAATAATTCAATAAAACTGCAAAACATAATATGTGATAAAATTATAACAACCAAAGTGTTTCAAGTTGATGATAACTTATTCAGAGTTAATTAATGTGTTGCATAATCATTAGTTAAAAAGCAAAGATGGCCTTATGTAACATCTTCAACCAATTAATTATTTTTCATATACTCGTTTTCTTTTCCTATATAGTAAGACTGGTTCTTTTATGTGTCGTTCTGTTATCACACTATCAGTACATCAGTTGGGTAATTTTCAATGATACTGCTAAAATTGTTGGACAAATATCCCATTGGTGACTTACATCTTTTGCTTAAGCAAAACAAGTGAGTTACCTAATACTGATGAGGAACTATCTCCATTCAATATATCTCATATCAGGTTGTTCCAAATCAAGTAAAATGGGCAATTTATAGGAACGATGAATATTTTTTATATAGAAAACTCTGAATTTTATAGAATTAAATTCTGTATTACATTTACCAAGTTCACAGCTCCACCAGTTGTAGAGTTACGCACATCAAACAAAATTAACATAAATTACAGCTTGTTTTTATGAAAATCTCTAAATGTAACTGATAAAGAATTTCAAAACAGCATAAGCAAGCTCTAGAAAATTACGATATTACTTTCAAAATAAGAGCATTACTGTATGAAAACAAAACAATCTGTACCAGTAAATAAATGTAAATAATTTATTTAAATGAACTTATTAAAAGGTAGATTTAAATACAATTATGAAATCAGACAAATTTACATGACTTTGTTTTATACAAAATTAGCATATCAGCATATATAAGTATTCTCCAAAGCTGCATAAATCACAACTGGTTATTTTGAGCATGTGCAGTGCACAAGCATGAAGATGGTGGACAAGGATTCCGCACTAAAATGTCTTGTTTTGTTATATTGGAATAATGTTCAAGCCTTTTCAATAATTATATAAATAATGCAGCTCTCCATCCGTTCATCCATTGTACATTTTCAGTCTTGCCACAAGAAAATCTCTAAGCTCAGCATATTATGCTGATCCCCAGATTAAGTATGGGTCATTATCCAGCTCATCATTTTTTTTTCAAAGCGTAATTGTGGCATTTTTCCAAATCTTTATCCAAATGTAGCTCTGCAGGTTAATGTAGAATTACCTGTCTCTTTTTATTGCATATGTACTCTGCATCACCAAACAGGGCATTCCAATGCAATTTTCTCACCTCCAAAAATTTGTCAGTTTTTGTTGCTTTATCGTCATTAATTCTGTTCCTTTTAAAATCTTGCTCCTCTACTTAAAAGATATCCCAAGCTGTCTTAATCCAGCTTTTACTTCTGTACTTTGATCATCATCTGCTGTTACAGCATCTACTGCATTTTCTAAATGCCCGAAATGTTTCATATGAATTATATTTCTCTCCTTTGGAATTTCTGAATGCTAGAAACAAACTACTTAATCTTCTCATGCAATAATTTATATATATGTCATTGTGGACCTTCTTGCTTCCACTTTCCTGTCTTTTCTTCTCATGAGTTTTTCATATTGGTAAACTGAAGCATTCATATCTGCTGAATAGCCAATATGTTCATAAAATGTCTCCTTTTCTTGCTCAGTACTCTCCAAAGCTGCACATATTTTTTATACACAGTGTCTGTTCATGGTGGCTGTAGTATTCTTTATGGTTCCAGCTGCTTTAAAAATTTCTGTAATGAAGTGCCAGCCACTTGGATGGTCTTCTGACTGCTTCACATGAGAAAGCAAATACATTGTTTGCACTTACACCAGCTGTGTGTCTTTTATCTGTATTTGCCCTAATTTCCATTCCCTTCTAGCAATCTTGGGGTATAAGAGCAGACACTAAATGGCTTCCTTTACCACTTTGATGTGCAACTTTGATTTGCTGTACAAGCTGCTGTTACAATTGGTCTGATATTGATGCCAATGTACTCTCAATGATCCAAGCATCATTCCTACATTCGTTCACTTCACTCAAGAGGAGACAACTTGGCTATCTACTTCTTTGTCCATTGTCCTTTGGAATTTTTTAATCTTAGGAACAAACTACTTAATCTTATCATGTCTGTCATTGTTGACCTTCTTACTTCCACTTTTCATATCAATTTTTCATAGTCTTCTTCCAATTGTTTTGATGGTGTTGTCATGTCTAGATAAATTTCCAATATCATCAATGATGAATCTAGCCAAGTTTTCATTCTAGAATTCTTCACATTTCAAAAGTGACACTGGTACAGAAGTCTTAGTTGTTGTTACATCTGAATGGCATTTGTCCTTATGTTTATAATAATCTTTACAGTAGAAATGTTTGCAGTAACCACACATCAAAATTCGTGATGCACCATGCTTTTTTCCATCTTTAGATCAGCCTCTATGGCATCATTCTTTAAGAGCTCAATACTATATTTGTAGATCCCCTCCTTTTTCAGAGACAAAAAATATCTGGTCTCTTTCAGGCTTTGGTTCTCTCAAAACATCAGCAACCTGCTGCACTTAAGCATCCTTCAGCAACAAGTGTCTTGACAAATTACTCTGAAGCTTCACACAATAGAGACATGGCCTTTTTGGCCTTTTCATATGCTTCACATTAACTGTTTTCATCTGAAAGATAAAAAAAACGTGCGTAACATCATGCAATAACTCTTTGAACTGCTGTGAAGCAAGAGTCCTTCCAAAGAGACTGATGCTCTACTGGGTGAAATAAAATGTTCATCCACTCGAGACAAGACTACATATGTTTTCCAACTGTTGAATGTTAAAAATATCCACTTGGGGAAGGAAGGTGTGGTGGGGCCTTCATGTAGCTACAGCCCATATTTATAAATAGGGCAGCACCATGAACGACTGTATCGCGAGAACAGAGACAAGCACCTTTTACCTGTATTTAATCATTTGCATCAACGACCGCTTAAATAGTAAAGACAGTAAGGATAAAAAACAAACATAAAAAGAACAAAACAAAAATTGGAGTCTGGCAACCAGTTTGTAAATTTGGCAAGTCAAGCATATTGTGACATGTATTACAGACCATAAAAACAGGTTAATATACATTTTGCGAATTGCTGTTGTAGTGCCGAAATTAAGATAGTGGTCGCATACACAGTCTGTCTTTAATCAGTATTGCTGTTGGGGGAGTGTGTGAATGAGGTCTTGTCTATTAAAACCAGCAAGTGATAACTGTTTCCGGGATTCGATTGAAAGTTTTGTTAAAAGGTTTGTAATGTTTATTCCTTTACCCTGATGTTATAGAGAATACAACCCACACACCAAGCTGTCATCTATTTAAGTTGGTACAACCAGTTATACACTTTGTTTATGGAGTTAATCCTATTATGTCTTCTGTGAATTAAGCCATTGACTTTTGTCTCTGAATAAATGAATCAGTTTCTGGATGAGACAATCATTTATTTTTTATTTCATTGTTAGATATACAATGCACATGCATAGATTTTCATATTTTCACACAGCTTAGTCAAAACCGACTTTACAATCGATATTACAACTGAGTACTAAAGTGACCACTAGCAAAAAACTGTTTGAACATCGGTAAAACACATTTAAGGTGTCATAAAGCAAAAGGAGTAAATCAGAAATCATTTCATATGCTAATACATGTACATGTAATCTTAAAATGTAATTGTGATTAATGTTAAATGATAGATGTATATATTTATTTGCAATATAACTTTGTTTTCAGAAGAATGTAAAAAAAAACAAAAAAAAACAATGAAATTAATTACTTGATAACCATTGAAATTGAATGACGATCTTCTTTAGAAATGAGTGTGTGAGTGTGTGTGATTTGGATTTTTAAAGTAGCTTTAAAAACATTTCAGTCCTATCGTTAAAGTGTCTGCAGTGTGGCAGTTTATAAAGATGTATAGCATTGGGGCATCATGCCACAGACATGTCCCACCCGGTCACATTATCTTGACACCAGGCCGACCAGTCATAACACTAACCTCTTAATGGTGAACACCAATCAAAGTAGCTGTTAGTACCATTTTTATAAGTCTTTGGTATGATTCAGCCAGGGTTTGAACCCACGACCTCCCGCATCCAAGGTGGCGCTCTAACCACTAGGCAGGGTTCCTGAAACAAATTTAGAAAATGATTTACGACCTTTTCCAGACCAAAATATAAAAATTCCCAGACCTAATAATGTGACAAGTTATTGACCTTCATAGCTGATATGTTGCTGTAGTCTTAAGTCAGGAAGACCCTATCAGAGTTTGAAGTCATCAGCTTCTTCCCACAAGGGTTATAAACACAATGTCCAACCATTCTTTAAATATCAGGTCCACACAGGCACACAAAAAGATCGGTCCAAGAATGTCAAATCAAATAAAATCCAACGAATTTAAAATGAATACTCACCAGCACAATAAAAAACTTTATGAATAAAATAATCCATGAAACAGGGCTAATACAGATCAGGAGTTCTGAATTTCAATGACTCTTCAATTACCAGTTTTCAGTTTTCAATGACTACTCATGGTATCAAGTGTTTGGCTTCAGTTACTAATTTAAATACAACAAACAAATACAAAACCAATACAGAAGTAAATAAATGTAATATGAAAGGGAAATGATAACTAAATAGAAAGTCACTGTAACCCAGATGTTAACCATTGCCCTTTAGCTGCTATACTTTCTTCTCCCGCTGCAACTCCAGTGCTTTCACTTCAGAGATGCTGCCAGGAATTTATCTAATGGGGGTGGGTGGTGGTGGTACCCACTTGTTACGAAAATGGGGGGGGGAGTAGAACAAAAAGGAGGGAGAGGAGGAAATGGCCATAGTTCACTATGTACCTAACACTACAATATTCATCTATCTTTCTTCCGGCTACACTCTGTTAGAGTCCTAATGAAATCAAAATCTTTAAAAGATGTTACCTCTAGCTGTATACGCATTAATCTGTTGGTTTGTCTGAGCTTAATCTGTTCCTCACCAGTATATGAATATTGTTCGGGTTAAGTTTAAATATTATTCTTTAACGAAACTAATAAAAGTATATTATGCCTTTTGGAACTGTAAGCAATGTTTCGTTTTCTTCAAGAAACATATCCCCCATATGAACCTACTTGAACATACTTCGGCGTACCTCGACTACCGTTGCATTGCAACAAATTCAAATGTATGTCAACGGAACATGAAAATGCGTCCATTTGCTAGTGTCATATTTTGATTCCACCAGGATAAAGACAGCACAGTAAATATATTAATTACAGATAAATTAGTGTAAGAGTGTCAATATAGTCTGCCAAGTGCGTGAGATATTCTTGAAACTTTGACTACTTGTTCCGATGTCAACCGACATCTGAACACACTATACAATGCTATTATTTGGCTTGAAAGACATAGCCCTAAAACAAAATCAACACGTGCTATGTTTTACATTGTAGGACTAACGTAGCCCGTATTTTAAATGTGCATTTGTAAAACTTCCTCGATGCATGGTTCTAAATACGACAGAATGTCTTGCCCAGTACCCAGTGTGACAATTAAACTTAGTGAAGGGAGAGAGTGTTAATGACATCATGTGAATAGGAACAATGAAAATTTAAGACTTTTTCCAGATTTTTTTCATCATTTTTTAATTTTTCCAGACCTGTTCGAGGCCTGGAAAAACAATTTTCAAATTTAAGACTTTTTCCAGAATTCCGGAACTGCGCGGGAACCCTGACTAGGCCACCGGAGCAGTCGCTTTAGAAACGAAAAAAGTTGATGCAATGGCCTCTGAACAATTGCTGAATTTGATACATGAGAAAAAAAAATTCACAGAGAAAAATGTAAATTAGATTAACAAGCTTACATGCAATTTGCTAACTTGTTCAATCTATTGTCGATAACTGACAACAGTACATGTCAAGAACTGCGGTTTGGCAGACGCAGTTGTAAATAATAATGATCTACAAAGTTATCATATCGGTGATTATATGAAGCAAGATTACAGAATCTCATCTAACGTATTAAATATTATGTTAAAGCTGTGCAGCAACAGACATAGATATAGGCCCTAGAGTACAGTCTCCAAACTAGAGCCCCGTAAACCGACAAAATGTAACAAAGTCTTGATTTTACTCACAAGAATGATAATTCTGTCATTTGAAATTATTTCCGGGATTCTAGGATCAGTTGCTGCATATGTATTGGTACTGCTTGCAATAAAATGTCCAGAATTAACAAGCTAAATATAGGGGTTCAAAATAAAAACTTTAGGGGTTTTTTTTTTCAAAATGAGGCTGTCATGGGAATTCTGTCATCTAACAACTCAAATATATTGTGTACATATTTGAAATTTCATAAACCAGTCTGCAGAACTGTAAACAGGGGAAATAACAACAATTACGATCTCAATTCTGAAATAGGACTCTGTTGCGGAAAACCCACATTTTATATTTTGTAATTTTATTATCTGACCGCTCCGGTGGTAGAGTGTCGGCTTCAGATGCAGAAGGTCGCTGGTTCGAACCCCGGCTGAATCATACCAAAGACTTTTAAAAATGGTACAAACACCTGCCTGGCTTGGCGCTTAGCATTAAGAGGTTAGTGTTAGGACTGGTAGGCCTGGTGTCAGGATAATGTGATTGAGTGGGACATCATGCTACATGTCTGCGGCATGATACCCCAGTGCTAAACATAAACTGTCACACTGCAGACATTGTAGCGATATGACTGAAAAATTCTTAAAGCTACGTTAAAAATCTAAATCACACACACACATTTTATTATTTTGATTTCTTTCTTTACTTAATTCTTCATAAAACACTGGCAGAATGGGATGGCTTTGTTTCAAAGAAAGCACAAACCATATCCATTTTAAAGTCTGTATTTGCTATTTGCTTCTGGAAGGAAATAATAATAATAATAATAATAATAATAATAATAATAATAATAATAATAATAATAATAATAATAATAATAATAATAATAAAAAGAAGAAGAATCTTAATGATACTATTTCATATTATTCACAACAACACTTAACAGTAATAATAACCGGGACAGATATTGTAAGCATGATGATGAGAGGATAAGATTCAGAAGAACAGACTTTTTTAAAATAATGATCAATTTTTGCCCACCCTTCTTTTGGATAAATACTCATTATATAAATATTGATATTATATGGGAATGAATAATCCATGAAATAACATAATATTTATTTGTCTTAAATCTATAAATATGATTATTATTATTAAAATCTTTTATATTTACCACATTCAACAATGGATAAATCTGGTAATATTAAATGTAACAAAATGGAATTACTGGAAACAAAAAAATAATCTTCATTAATTTAATTAAGGGCTCTGTTAACATTGTTAAAATTGTTTCTTGTACATTGCTACATGAAATTGTTTAAAAATTCAGTTTTTGGATACACCTGTTTAAGATAAATTGAATACATTGTGCAGATGGGGCACTTAAACATGAGAATCATCCTTGAGTAATATTGTATTCCAGCGAAATGTCTGTTTGAGATTTTGAGATAAATGTAAGTCTGCAAGATCTACCCTATTTGCATACATGATTAACAACGTTCTCATGTGCAGCTTAAGAGAAGCTCATGAGAATTTTTCTGCATGGCTAACCCCAGTCAACTGAGTAGAAGAATTAAAAATAATACTAAGTGCCAATCTTGAAAATTGGCTACGTTCTTTTCCAGGGTTTTTGATGCTGAAATTGATTAAAATAATTGTTAAGTCAAAACTGTCCATACTTTTCAAAGGTTCTCCTTGTTGAGAAAATTCCCAAGTCCAAAATGGTATTATCAGTATTTTCTAAGATAAATATTTGCCATATATTGTTTACAATGTATTAAGAGTTTAAAAAATAAATAAATATCTAAGTGTTATGAAAGGTAGTGAATTTCATCATGTTCATTCCAAATGTCTGCCCACTTACCAAAGCTTTTGAGAAAAATTCAGCAATATATCCAAGTTTCATTTAAAAATTTTGATTGCAATTTTATTGGTTTTCTACCAAACAAGGGCGTATTTCTGGGATATTTTCTGTATCAAAAGATTGGATCCTCATCTACCTGTGCCCACACGTTATAAGTGGTTTCGGAAGTTTTTCAAGTGCACCAGAATGAGGGCAAGGTGCATACCTTTTTTTGCATTCGTTCTATTGTACACTTATATTCAATCACTAGTTATTAATTCTGATAATTGTTTTAGGATCTCTAACTATTCAAGCCTTGTTAAAGCCGTATGCAGTGCTACTCATACATCTCAGCAAACTGACTGACATTCCCACAGCACCACATTATGGCTCAATTTATTAGGTTGAACAAAATTTGTTGCTTGCCCCTGCATTAAGAAAGAGGTTTTGGGGTATTTATTATAAGTGGTTAAAAGGCAGTACAAATTTTATAGTGCCCTGCGTTGATCCAATAACTCTACATGGGTAATAATTGGATGAAACTTGATATACATAAATTTTTCCAATTAAGAAATGCCCCAACCTGATTAAAATCAGATCTCTCTGCCCTACATGAAGCATTTACATTGGCTAATTCAAAGGTCACCAGAACAAAACCCCTAAGCGGTCGCTGTCAGATCTTCACCTATCTACTGATATTTTATCAAAATTTTACAAACTTAGATATTTACTTAGATTTGTAAAATCAACAACAATAATAATAATAGCAATTTATTATATATCTCATCAGTGCATACAGTATATCTGCATTAACTTGGGCTGTGTCCAAAGAAAGGGTTTTTTTTCAGAGACAATCCCCTGGCTGGTGACATTAAAAAAGCACAAACCCCGACTCAAATTCCACAAGCCTGGACAACAATTAAACATCGCTGTCTAGCGTGGGTGATAACGCTTTATCATCATAAATAAACTGTGCAAATACAAGCCTGTGCTTATCACTGTCTTTCAATCAGTCTGTTTCATGGATAAAATCATTATGAAAAGCATAGGTCAATTAATAGTTAGTATTTTAAAAAGGTTAAGATAGCGAATAATAATAAAGAGAACTAATCAGAATTTCAATTCAGCATATCAAATATGTTACACAAAGGTGGTGTTCCTATTTTGACAGATATGGTACACACAGGAATGATGTACTGTATGTTGAGATGTTGTTTGCTGCATATACAAAGAATTAAATGATCCCCCTCCCTTTTATTTTTTGCTGGTGAGCTTTACAAAGTAAAACTCCATCAACCAACAGTTCTGAAATTTAGTTTTGCTTGCACTGCTTGATAAATCGCCTAAAAAATAAATAACATTTGAACACTAATCTGATAATTGATATAATCACGTATTGTTTTATATACATGGTAAAATCTGACTTCAAAGAAGCGTTGCCGCTGTTCACTGGCTTGTCAATAACCTTTAATACAGGTAGCTTAAACATTCTCATTCAAGGCAATCATATGTATTAACTTCTGTTCGCCTACAATTACATAATCTAGCGTCTGTTTGATTGCCTGTATTGGGTTGTTCCACTTTGTTATATTTTTACCTATGAAAATTAGCACTATGGGCTCAATGGCTAGTCTTCAAATACATCACACTAGCTACTGTGAGCCAATTAAGTAATAAACGAATTAGTGGTTTATACCTAACTGCTTTGCATTTTTATTAAACGTATTTAAATGCCCAAAGGGTAGTTTTACATCAGCTCCAAACATGACTGTTTACCGTTATACCCCCTATGTGTAACAGGTATATATATACTGGAAGCTTTTTTTGTCTCTATTTTCAAAAATTACTGAAAATTTCAATTTTTTTTACATGTCTGTGTCAGGGGTTTTGGAAGTAAAAATTGTGTTTTTAGCATGTCATGCAGTGTTATGGCAGGTCAACATCTTGAAAATAAATTTCCGCATGGCATCAAAGTCTTCTCTGGTATATTAGAATTTTTCGGCAAGCCCAACAGGTACCTCACTTAGAATACAGGAATGGCCCGATCTGAAATTAGAGAGGCCCTTACCATTGGGCTATCAGATTTTTTTTAGCACTGACTTGGGGTTGTGTTTTCTTGTTACCTGCAGAATTGTCTTCATCAATCCAATGCAACTTATCGTATATACATTTGGCTGCTGTCTCCTAAAAATGACATCTTTAACACTGAACTCTCTTCGGACTATATTTTTTCCAAATTATAAAATTCTGCGTGGACAGGCATAGTGTGACGTAAATTTTTAAGGTATGTAGGAACTGAATAATTCTCAGTTCTCAGGATGATTGTGCAAGTGCCAGGTAAACACTTATGCAGACTGAAGGTACGATAAAATTCCTAATTAGCCTACCATTCAGTTTTTCTTTTTTTTGGGGGGGGGGAAACTGGGGTTTCTTTTCTGCCAGGATATTTGTTTCTTCTACCAAAGACAACTCTGTTGGCCTAAGTGGTTATAGCATCTGCCTCGGATGCAGGAGGTCATGGGTTCGAACCCTGGCCGAGTTAGACCGAAGACTTATAAAAGTGGTACTACCAGCTGCCTCGCCTGGTGCTCATCATTAAAGGGTTAGTGTTAGGACTGATCGGCCTGGCGTCAGGACAATGTGACTGGATGGGACATGATGCTACATGGCTGTCGCATGATGCCTCAGTGCTAGACATAGCTATAAACTGCCACACTGCAGATATCATAGCACTATGAATCAAAACTGTTAAAGCTACACTAAAGTCCCCAAAATACAAAAACAAAACTCACTCTTCTACCTAAACGTAAATTTGTAATAAATCAGGCTAAGAATATTTTCTGAAGCCATTTTACTGCCAGATTACTTTCTCTCAATGAAATGGCAGCCCCCTTCCCCCACCCCTGGGAAAAATAAATGGATCGGAAGCTAAAACGGTTGCTCATGCATGGATATGGAACTGAGTATGCTGTATATTGTTTGCCAGAAGGCTTAGGCCAATATTATATATGATCAGTCTGGTGCCATATGGCTGACTGTTGGACTCTACCATGGGTGCCCACTGCCCCCCCACCTCCAATTTCACTGCTAAACATGTTTTGTTCTACATGTGTGGAACGTAATAGCTGACCACTACATGTCTGCCACCGCCTCCCCCACTTCTGAAAACAATTCCTTGTGGAGATTACGAAACAGAAACTCGCTCTTTTCGTTTGAATATAAATAAACTTCGACCTCTACCAACCACCACCCCAGGGGCCCCTGAGTGGCTGGGTGGTCTAAAGAGCTCACCGTTACGGATCACTGCCATCTCACCTCTGTCTGCGTGGGTTCGAGTCTCTGGCTCGACCAATGTGGATATTTTAGAAAGCTTGCCGGTAGCTTCTAATGGGTCTGTGGTTCTTTCTGGGATTTTCCCGGGTTCTTCCTCCACCATTTATACTGGTCGCCATGTATAGCCTATCTTGTGCTGAAAAATAGCTTTAAACCCTATAACAAGAGCAACAACCACCATTCAATGAATTGGCTCATTGTCACTAGTTTAATTAACCAACACAACCAGACCAAAAATTTACAACGTACGGCTTAGCAGTGGCAATTACTTAAATCTAAACAACTTGCTTAAAGCATCTTTTCTCCACCCGGACACATTGCCGGCTAGCAAAATATAGGCCGTTACATCGGTCAATTCTAATTTACAGCACTTTAGCAACTAAAAATGCTATTTCGAGAAAATGTATTTGATCTTGTTGTAAACAAAACTGAAATTAATATTAATAATAGATTGTTTAAATATGGAAAACAATATCTGATATATGTAAACAAAATCTTCATCCCACCAGCTGAACGTAACTTTATTTAAAAATTCATTACAAAATGGCGTCGTGTGCATCTTTCTCGCGCCGCAAATTTGAAGTAGATTGTTTAGCTAGAACACGTTTTAACAGCTAGATCTGTAAAACTATTCAATGAATTATTCTTTTAAAATAGCAACAGGGATATATTCAACATGTTCTGTTTCTTGGGATTGATCAGTTAGCCTACGCAACTCACGAATTTTGTTATTTTAAGTTGATCTTCCAGTCGACACTTACATAGTCACCTTAGTAATAATGTAAAGTCAGTCAACTTCATATTCAAATGAACTATTATCAATCCGAAGAATAAAATAGTTGAAAAAACATTACTTGGAAATTTGCTAAATAGGTTACTTTCTATATCCTTATTGAAAAAGCTTGAACATTATTCCAGTATAACAAAACAATACTTACATTTTAGCGCAGAATCCTCGTCCGCCATCTTCTGCTTGTGCGCTGCGCATGCTCAAAATAACTGGTTGTCATTCTTGCTTTGCTCGATTTTTGCAACAAACGCACGACCACAAAATCATATTACATAGCTACCTAGTTAAAGGCAGGGCTTATTCTAATCTGAATATAACACTTCATTCCACAGTACCTAGAAAGAAATCCATTACTTTGTCATGGATATATATGTGTCCTGGAACAGACAGAATTTAAATTATACAGTGCCTCCATAACGCTCATTTTTTACATGCAGCAAATATAAGGTCTTCCATTTTCAACGAAGTATATTTACAAAACCAGTACATATACATTTCATCTACCTAACATGATTATCTCGGTTCACAATCCAGATTTTACATGTGATAATCATTTTCACAACAAACCCATTTTGGGGTGACAAAAGTAACATCTGAATATTAAGGAGACACGATTTTGTCGCCCTTTGCCTTCTGTACCCCTTATGCACTATTTGTAATGACGAACTGTCTCCTTATTGCGCCAGGCAATATTATATATATATACAAACACACAAATAATCAAGGATAGGTGGTGCTTAACACTTATCCTTTTCTTTGGATGCACGGATGTGTGTTGGACGGTAGTCGAAAAGTATGTATTATATAATAAATCAAATAGTGTGTGTTGGATAGTAACCAAAAAGTGTGCATTAGATACTATGTCAATCTGTGTATCTGTGTCATTATCTAATACGATAACATTTGCATTTTTCCCCTTTTAGTGTTTTCAATATGGAAATGGTCGATAACAAAACAAAATAAAATGCCATTTCCTTAGTCCCTCCAATTCAACGGCGTAATGTTAATTATTGTAGACCCAGATAAAGACTGCCACATCATTCCTTAGGATATTTGTTGCATAGGATTTCCCGTGGTCTTTCTAAGGGCTGCACTTGAAAACTTGCGGTTATAATTAAAATCCCCTTGAGTCCATCAGGTGGCCGTTATTACAACTAGTAGCATTATGTCACCGCTTTTATATATAAGTAATGTTCCAGTTTGTACTACTAATTGACACATCGTTAGAGCACCCTCAAGAAAATGCGAAACTCCGACGTCTTTATCTCAAGATGTGCTAGATTAGCAGCAGTAGTATATAGAAAGGCCGCTAGTAAACCATTAGTATACCCTTAGTATCTGGTTTACTTTTTTAAGCTTTATTTTACCGTTTTAAAGCCTCCTTCTTAACCGTTTTTTGACCCACTATATAAGACCCCAGGCAAAATCTTACTTTTTTTCCATTATTAAAGCAAATATATTAATAACCTAAAACGATTTCTGACCCTTCCTCCAGATCGATTTGTAAATAGAAAATGTTATAGCGGCCTTCCTATATACTACTGGCGGATCGATCATGTCAGAAAAGATATTTAATAGTCCAATATTTCATATGTTTGTGGTTTACTTCGTTTTATAATGGCCTAACGCTAACGTGTTAACTCCATCCTCACACCACCTTTTGTCATCAAAATTAGTTAACCCTTGTTTGGTAACCTGATCAGTATTTATTTGGTGTTTGTACGATCGGAATGAAACCATCTCAGCACTATGCTTCTTATTGTTAAATAAAACATCCTTATAATAATTAAACGTTATATTTGTCTTTACAACACATTTCTTAACGCCTTTGGCTTTTTTAGACTCTTTACCATCATCTACACGAACTGCATACATTTTACTTCTTAACCCAATAAACTCCGCTACTGGCTTAAAGCAAAACTCGTCTTTCATCTTACCCATTACCTTCTTGTTAACAGGATCGTGGAAAGGACTATTTCGTGGAACATCAGATAGGTCGAATTCATTTTTATGATCAAAGATGTCTTGATAAACATCTTCTGCAAATATTTCGTAAACCAGTGAGTCTGTGTCGGTAAATAATAAATTCGACTTAGGCCAGACTTTCTTGACAAAATCATGATGGAATTGGTACATGAGCACCTTTGATGTCTCCAATACCGTAGCGCCAACAAATATAGGTTTATTTAATACCAGATTAGATTTATGTTTCTTAACCATAACAACGTCTTTACAAATAGGTATAATGCCGGTAAATCTCTCTGAAGCAACTAATTTACTACAACGTTTCTGTGAATTTACAACTTCAATGTCGACGCGGTTAAATATATTCTCCATGGTCTTACCAAAGACGGCGTTGTTCATAAGCTTAAAAAAGTCTTTCTCAAAATCTGTAGTTGCTTTTGTTCGCATATCGTTGTTAAATTTAATATAGTCGGCCATCCACAAAGACTGTTTAATCATCAACACACGGTGGATTTTAGTTACTTTTAACCCGTGATCAACTGCCTGTTTAAGATTCTGATAATGGCATACGTAGTTACGTTTATTTAACAAATTCGGTACTAGCTTCTCTATAATACACGGTTTCCCAACGCGATTATGCAATTGCGTAGAAGATAAAAGTGAGTCAGGAATAATCATCTTCTCTGGTAAAAACGGATAATCATTGTGTAAATCATGAAGTTCTTCAGGATAATCAACATCAACCTCAACATAAAATGAAAACATTGAGTTTGTTAAGTCTACAGTAAAATTATTTGTGTGATCGAGAAATCTCTCTGCAGTAACCCAACCAACGCACCTAACTGGCATAGGTTGACACATCGCCCAGGAGTACAGACCGTTCTTGTCTAAATAAATAATATAACAGGAAGGTTTCTCAGAATCATACTTAGTTAAATATTTGTTATTGGCCAGCGCATGCCTTTTGCTAATAACGCTAATACCTCCTCTAATAGATTTGCTGATAAAATTATGTTGATCAATGTTGCCATCGGTAATTAATTCTATCTTGGCTTTAGTTAACTTAAACAACGCGTCCCACGATAGTCCTGGCGAGGAAAAGTGCCAACCAGGGTCTAGTTTATATTTACTAATACTGGTTAAGCGGAAACTTCTGAAAATGTCATCTAACAATAAAACATCTTGAATAAGATAGATATCCAGATAATCACCGATAGTCTGACAACCAAACTTATTCCAAACTTCATGGGCGTGATTATAGTCCTTATCAGATATATTTTCGTTGTTCAACGATGAGTAAAACTGATCCTTACTCGGTAATGATGTTTCATCGAGTTTAGCAAAGCTGTCTAGATACTCATAAGGAAAAATACCTTTTTCTTTCATGAGCTTAATATTATCGTCAAAATATTCTGTAAGAGACGGAAACTCACTACAGTTTTTAGCAAGAGCATCTAGAGACGACGGCATAAATTGTATACTATCAATAAATCTTAGAGATCCAACAGTCAATGACATAATCTTTTCTGAATTATTGGGGACACAATCGATCTTCTGATTATTACATAATTGTACAACATCGGGATGACCAAGAGCCCTTACAACAAAATGACTGTCGTAACCTCTGAAGTTGTGGGCGATACACGGTATGAATTTTAGTGCGTGGAATTTCAAGTTGCAATAATTATGCGCGGCTCCACGATACTGTCCAGTAAGGTGGCAGTGGTCATGGACTCTTTCACCAGCACTACCAGCTGGAGCAGCATTATCAAACTCTTTTTCACAAATATGACAAATAGGAGTTTCATTATGGTTGTTTTGTTGTTCTGGAGTCAGTGGAATAGTGGAATCATTGGAGTTACCTTACTAAGTCTATTATTGATTTTAGCAGCTTCCATAAACAGATTTTTCAATAACCAAACTGCAGGGTCTTCATCGTTTATACTTTTACAACGATATAACCTAACTGGTTGCGAAAGTGTTGGATCTATTATACAACTTACTTTATACGCAACTGCAACAGGAACATGTTCATTTACATGTCTAGTCAGCCTAGAACCAGCTGTACTAATATCATTAATAGGCTGCAATATTAACTCAAAATCATACGTAATAGAAAATGGAATTGTGAATTTCTTTTTATAATTCGTAAAGCATAATATTTTTTCAGACTCTTTTGGTAAAGTAGTTTTTTGATCATACACGCAATATCTTAAATGATCCTCTAGTAATTCTTGCTTTGAATAACCGTGTAAACATTTATAGCAGAAATGTACCTTATGCTGATGACCATTATACTGACTCTTGACTAATCCGCTGAAATTCTTTATCCAGCATATATGTTTTTTATACCGGAGTAAATTGATTGTTCTCGGACCAGCTAGCGGCGATATACGTAAAGGAAATATTTTCTTGTTATCGTCGACTCCATAAACATTAATACCGTTAGGAATTAACTCACGGTTTTGATTTTCTATTTTACCTATTTCTTTTATATCTGTCGGAAAATTAATACCAGTTAGATTCAATCGACTGACATATTGTTGATAATTACTAACGCGATTAGCGTGGTCAGCGGCGGGAAATAATGCGGCTAAAATACTCCACATAACACATTTATTATCGTCACTAACGACATTAATACAACAATGAGTCTTTTTGATTTTATCAGGTAATTCAACGAATTTACCATCACGAAGAGGATTCAATTTATGAACGTCAATCAGTAAATCAATAATTCCATCAAATACCCAACCCGATCCTTTTTGAGTAAATTCATCAATCTGTTTATCATAGTTCTGCACAATTTTATTGATAAGGTCATCGATATCATAATCAGGCTCATCTACTCGCAAAAGATAATGTTGCTCTTGCTCTTTATCTTTACGATTTTGCATTATACCAGTAGCAACATCTTCTGCATCATCGTTTTTAAATATTTTTATCGATTTTGATTCAAAATACGGGTCTGACATTTCTTCGTTTACTGGACGCTTTAACAGCGCGTGTACTCTAACAACAATTTTGACAGACAAATAAATAAATAATTAGAAAAATAATATTAATAATAATATTTCTGATAGTCTGTTGAGTCTAATCTAGAGTCTTTTAGGTTCAGTCGTTCATAAAACAAATATTTTACTTTTTCTGCTGTTAATTTAATCAAATACCAATAATATATAATGGTGTCAGTAAATGACCTAATTGCATTAAATATACTTAATAATCATCGTGGACCGGATAATTATTTCCATAACACTTTGATTCAAGAACTGAACGAAAGATAAATATTTTATGCCACCACCTGACTCTCAGTTAACGTTTAAAATCATCATTTATTTGTCTGTTTGATATATTTGGAATAACATCTACTGCAGATGATCTTTTCCAGACATTTTATTTTGTTTTGTAAATCTCGTATTTCTTTTAATGATTCTAGATATAATTTCATGATTTTGATGTAATTTTCTTCGGATTTATTCATAATTTGTATAATTAACAGTAATTCAATTTTAAATCACACACAAAAAATCCTCGATTGTAGGTGGTTGTTGTTTTTTTATTTTACGTTCTAGCGATCTCGTATTATAATAATGTAAGATCGCACGATAATGATTCCCGCCACATTTTCTACAAAGGTCTGATTTACCTCCTATTCCAATACCACAGCTCAGACATGGCTTTGGTCCTTTTGTACCTGTTTTGATCATCTGCTTATGCTGAGCACAGTACTCGTCGTAACATCGTTTATTACAAACTTCGTATGCTCCTTGTGGATAATATTTACAACGATTTTGGCCAATCGGGAATGGCATTATATATTTAATAAATAATTTATGTTTAAATGTTATAATATTTTTAAGCAAATAATTTTTAATTAGATTAATTTTATGTAAATATTATATATATAATTATGTCGAGAACGTATTTCAGCCGCTCACAAACAGCTAAAAGGCTGATGAGCGAGTATGAATCTCTCTCTGGAAAATCTATTGGATATCCTAAGTCCAATTATGACCTAGAGAGATTAAAAAATGAAGTTGGTCGATTAAGACATGAAAAGGAGATTGAAAGTCAAAAAATATTATTGTCATTGGTGCATGAAGAAATGAAGTTACATAAAGGTCTTGGAAAACCGACTAAGAAAACACGTAATATTGATGCAAGACGGTTAATGGACGAGTATAAATCATTAACTGGTAAGGCAGCAAAATATCCAAAATCTAATGCTGATCTAGAACAGTTGCAGGACTCTATTAAGAAAGTATATGAAGATAGGTCAAAGTTGACTGTAGAAGTTACTCAGTCGTCGTTTGATGGGTATAATAAAACATATAAAATCCGCATTAATGATCAATCAAGGCCATTACATGAAATACTTAAAGATGTCGTTAAATTTATCCAGCATAATGATGGCAACGTCAAAATTGTTGTTAGAGTACACGCGCTGTTAAAACGTCCAGTAAACGAAGAAATGTCAGACCCGTATTTTGAATCAAAATCGATAAAAATATTTAAAAACGATGATGCAGAAGATGTTGCTACTGGTATAATGCAAAATCGTAAAGATAAAGAGCAAGAGCAACATTATCTTTTGCGAGTAGATGAGCCTGATTATGATATCGATGACCTTATCAATAAAATTGTGCAGAACTATGATAAACAGATTGATGAATTTACTCAAAAAGGATCGGGTTGGGTATTTGATGGAATTATTGATTTACTGATTGACGTTCATAAATTGAATCCTCTTCGTGATGGTAAATTCGTTGAATTACCTGATAAAATCAAAAAGACTCATTGTTGTATTAATGTCGTTAGTGACGATAATAAATGTGTTATGTGGAGTATTTTAGCCGCATTATTTCCCGCCGCTGACCACGCTAATCGCGTTAGTAATTATCAACAATATGTCAGTCGATTGAATCTAACTGGTATTAATTTTCCGACAGATATAAAAGAAATAGGTAAAATAGAAAATCAAAACCGTGAGTTAATTCCTAACGGTATTAATGTTTATGGAGTCGACGATAACAAGAAAATATTTCCTTTACGTATATCGCCGCTAGCTGGTCCGAGAACAATCAGTTTACTCCGGTATAAAAAACATATATGCTGGATAAAGAATTTCAGCGGATTAGTCAAGAGTCAGTATAATGGTCATCAGCATAAGGTACATTTCTGCTATAAATGTTTACACGGTTATTCAAAGCAAGAATTACTAGAGGATCATTTAAGATATTGCGTGTATGATCAAAAAACTACTTTACCAAAAGAGTCTGAAAAAATATTATGCTTTACGAATTATAAAAAGAAATTCACAATTCCATTTTCTATTACGTATGATTTTGAGTTAATATTGCAGCCTATTAATGATATTAGTACAGCTGGTTCTAGGCTGACTAGACATGTAAATGAACATGTTCCTGTTGCAGTTGCGTATAAAGTAAGTTGTATAATAGATCCAACACTTTCGCAACCAGTTAGGTTATATCGTTGTAAAAGTATAAACGATGAAGACCCTGCAGTTTGGTTATTGAAAAATCTGTTTATGGAAGCTGCTAAAATCAATAATAGACTTAGTAAGGTAACTCCAATGATTCCACTATTCCACTGACTCCAGAACAACAAAACAACCATAATGAAACTCCTATTTGTCATATTTGTGAAAAAGAGTTTGATAATGCTGCTCCAGCTGGTAGTGCTGGTGAAAGAGTCCATGACCACTGCCACCTTACTGGACAGTATCGTGGAGCCGCGCATAATTATTGCAACTTGAAATTCCACGCACTAAAATTCATACCGTGTATCGCCCACAACTTCAGAGGTTACGACAGTCATTTTGTTGTAAGGGCTCTTGGTCATCCCGATGTTGTACAATTATGTAATAATCAGAAGATCGATTGTGTCCCCAATAATTCAGAAAAGATTATGTCATTGACTGTTGGATCTCTAAGATTTATTGATAGTATACAATTTATGCCGTCGTCTCTAGATGCTCTTGCTAAAAACTGTAGTGAGTTTCCGTCTCTTACAGAATATTTTGACGATAATATTAAGCTCATGAAAGAAAAAGGTATTTTTCCTTATGAGTATCTAGACAGCTTTGCTAAACTCGATGAAACATCATTACCGAGTAAGGATCAGTTTTACTCATCGTTGAACAACGAAAATATATCTGATAAGGACTATAATCACGCCCATGAAGTTTGGAATAAGTTTGGTTGTCAGACTATCGGTGATTATCTGGATATCTATCTTATTCAAGATGTTTTATTGTTAGATGACATTTTCAGAAGTTTCCGCTTAACCAGTATTAGTAAATATAAACTAGACCCTGGTTGGCACTTTTCCTCGCCAGGACTATCGTGGGACGCGTTGTTTAAGTTAACTAAAGCCAAGATAGAATTAATTACCGATGGCAACATTGATCAACATAATTTTATCAGCAAATCTATTAGAGGAGGTATTAGCGTTATTAGCAAAAGGCATGCGCTGGCCAATAACAAATATTTAACTAAGTATGATTCTGAGAAACCTTCCTGTTATATTATTTATTTAGACAAGAACGGTCTGTACTCCTGGGCGATGTGTCAACCTATGCCAGTTAGGTGCGTTGGTTGGGTTACTGCAGAGAGATTTCTCGATCACACAAATAATTTTACTGTAGACTTAACAAACTCAATGTTTTCATTTTATGTTGAGGTTGATGTTGATTATCCTGAAGAACTTCATGATTTACACAATGATTATCCGTTTTTACCAGAGAAGATGATTATTCCTGACTCACTTTTATCTTCTACGCAATTGCATAATCGCGTTGGGAAACCGTGTATTATAGAGAAGCTAGTACCGAATTTGTTAAATAAACG